>BMAO01029293.1:0-21826 GCA_019973975.1 Trichonephila clavata
TAAATGCTCTTGTCTTTTGACAAAAATGGTTTTCGTAAGAACAACAAATCACAAAAAAATCTCACTTCACTATAGTGCTCTCCTGTTTAGCGGACAGATCAACATTAAAAACAATGGTTATTTTTGAAAGAAAGAGGTATTTTTATTCATGAACATGAAAAGGATTGATGGATGAAAACAGTGTAAAATTGTGAATAAAAAATGTTTGGTGAAAGCTTCCAGGTGTTTTAAGAAATCCAGAACGTCCTTTAGCTTGGGACAAGTTTAGATTCCTTTTAACGGATGATACAAAGAAATTTCTGACAGAGTGCAACACAGACATAGTAATTATTTTAGGCGGATCATCACCACCAGTTCAGCTTTTATAAATATATATCAATAAGCCATTCAAAGCAAATTTAAAATGAAGGAAGAATATGTGCATTTATAAAAGGAGACCAAATGTGAAAAGAGTAAATCTGATTTTTTTGCATGTTCGTATTTTCTTTTTCATATTTTTTTTTATTTCATTTTTTTTTTATAATTTTTATTATTCATATTTTTTTATAAATTTAAAATGAATGAAGAATATGTGCATTTATAAAAGGAGACCAAATGTGAAAAGAGTAAATCTGATTTTTTTGCATGTTCGTATTTTCTTTTTCATATATCTTCATTTTTCTTTTTATACCCAGTGTATAACACGCGCTCCTGAATTTTGATCTAATTTTTTTGTGTTAAAAAAGCGCGATATACGCCGAAATATATCGTATATAGAAATTTGAACAAATTATTCGCGTTTAATTCACCGTTTTTCTGCGTACATATATTTGTATCCCAGTTAAGCTACCAAAAGTACGGGGCAATATGAAACAAATACGGAAATAAATGTCAAGACCGGAGGGGGTATGTGGTTATAAATTAAATAATGTATTAAGGAGGGATATATTTTGGCAGTGGATCAGAAATTCATTTTTCTCGCTGACAAATTTATCACCAGGTGAAAAATGATTCACAGAACAAATGTAGAATAAAAATCAAGTATTATCTTTTCGGGTGTAACTACCTAAGTTTCCTAAAGACCAAAAGTATCACATATTGATTTTTCTTAATGAACAATTTTTGTGAAAATGTCTTAAATTAAATAAATGAATGGGAAAAAAAGGCCTAATGATAAAAAATTTTTAGAGAATTAATTTAAGTGAAAATCTGATAACTCTTATTTTAAAATATTTTTGTTTTCTTGTATAAAAGATAAGTTGAAATTCAATTAATTATTGATATGAAAACCGCTTATGTGAAATTATGGTTCAAGTGTTCCAAAAAATATGCTTATTATTTAAGCAGTAAAACGTCCATGCAATTTAAGTCATTAAAGACTTTTACTACTGTTATTAAATAGAAAAACTCCAAGTAAACTTATGAATTTTTTTTTTTTTTTTGCAGATTACTTTTGCTATAAACTCTTACATCAATTTTTTTCACATTTTTAAGCTATTTTTTCTCTGTATTTTAATGTTGTGTATATTTTATGTACAAAATATATACAGGAGGATATATTTTGTGTTTAGTAGTGATAATTATTTAATTATAATAGATTTGTTTGAATTTTTATAAGACATTTGCTTGAATATTTAACTGATAACTGAAAATGCTTTAAAAAAATTGTAAAAGAACACTCAACAGATCTCGAGTTTTGTCGCGGAGTTCGAAATAGGATTGTGTAATTTGAATCTAGTTGCTGCAATGCTTGCAAGATAATGTGTTTAACAAACTGATGTTGAAACTTTATTTTATTTAAAGAAGTCTCTGAAAGTATTGAGAACAAAAGTATATGATTAAGAATTTTTTTATACACATAACACAGTGCACACATTATTTATTATACATGAGATGTGTGTGTGTGTGTGTTAACAAAATGTAAATATCATCACCGAGTGGTAATCGAAAGATTGCCAGTATAGGTATAACTAATCCATTCAAAGATATTCGTGCTGATAATCGTATATTATTAAAATTTTAATAATATATTGACTAAGACACAATTCCAAATTCCTCTTGTTGACTAGGTATGGATGTAAAATATGAGCCACTTAGTGAATTTTGAGAGTCTATACTAAATCCTTGTCTCCAGCTCAAATTTACAATTTGTTTTTGCTGTATTAAGGTGGTTTTAGTAGAAATAAGTAGCTGAAATTTTATTATCGAACATCAATAAAAATGGTTTTATTTATTTTAAAAATAACAGTGTTTCTATCTATAAATGGTTTTATTTAATAAAAAAATAACAAGCTTTCTATCCATAATCTCTGAAAAATAGCATGCATTTAATATATAATTTAAATACATAATTTTTCATATATAGAAAGATAAGAATATTTTGTTTGTTTGATGATTTCGCATCGCAAGCAGGGCACTTGCATTTTACTTTCGGCTTCTTCATAACAAGAGCATAATTTATGGTTTTAGTTGTTGCCAAATCGTATTTGTTAAATACAAGGGAATCATAAGGCATGCTTTCACGTTATTTGTATCTATTGACTACATTACTGACAGTAATTGTGTTTTCAAATAAGCGATAATCAATAGTTTTTTAATCCTTTTGTCGGTGATGGCTTACTCTGAATGAGGGACCTTGAAGCTGTTTAATTGTTCTTGGTTATAATAGATTTTCAAAGGCCACTTTAAAAAGGAAACATACATCAACATTAATAAAAAGACGTGTCGTGGTATCATTTATATAAGTCAGTAATGACTGAAGTGATCATTTTGGTCTAACGGTATGTTACTTGTTTACGGAGCCAAGGATACCAGGTTCTGTCCTTCCGGATCTGGGGGAGTTACATTAAGTCCAGGTCACCATGGTGACCCGGACGTGATGCAACCCCTCCAATTACAGCAACAACTGCTCACGCAACACGCTCGACATAACTGTATCTTCGTTCGCCTATCCACTGACTCACTGATGGAAGAATGTGTAGCGGTATCATCTATATAAGCCAGTAACAACCCCTGGACTGAAGTTATCATTTTGGTACAGTGGTATGTTACGTGCTTACGGAACCAAGTTCTGTCTTTTCGGATTTGCGTCACTTCAGACGCAAAACGCACCAAAACGAAAACAGTATTAAGCAACTGGAATAACATAGAGATGTCACGTTTTCCCAATCAACGATGCTGAAAGTGTTTGATTTTTATGGTAAGATTAATACAATTTGTATTTAAGTGATATTGATTGTGCACCGTATATTGATTAAGGTAGTTATATATTTCAAAAAATAACTAATTGTCCTTTTGTCCACAAACTCTAAGTTTAAAGGATTGGAAAATTATAATTAGTCAGACAAAGTACACGAACAACATCTTATAAATAATGAAATGGCAACTACGATTTCAGTTTACTAATTTTTAGTAACCAGCAGTGTGGGGAGAACTAAGGTCCGTAAGATGGTACTAGTTAGAAATATGAATTTAAATTGAGTTATTCTTCGTCTCTACCGATTTATTAATTTGCTGTAGTCTCATCTATATATATGAAATTATATCTTAATAAATCTCATGATTTATAATTTAAAGTACGATGTTTTTTATGCATATTGAATACGTTTCAATAAAATTATATAGCCAAAACAAAAGACGTATTACTTGGTGCAAAAGTATTTTAAATGTATGTAACCTGTTTCGAGAAATTGGAAGTATATGAAAAAAGAAATTGAATTCTTTGGGAATGATGTATGGTAATCACAAATCTTTTGCTATTGCGTAAATTCGAAAGCTAATAAATATACTACTTTACGAATATTTTTAACAAATTCATAAGATAAAGACAAAAGAAAGGTCTACAAATCCTGCTTTTTTGCGAAATCTTGCTATTTAAATCGCATCTAAATATAGATAGTATCGGAATTTTAAATTACGCACATTCTGCGATTTTAAGGTGTTCAACTCTGTAAACATTTTTTATTTAATATTTGCAATGTCTTCCTGATAAAGTATCACTTAAAATACTTGAAAAACTTGCGAAGTTTTGTTATTAACTGCAAATATTAAGGTTAGAAAATATATCTAGTTGCCACGAACAGTAATGTGATCATTGTAAGAAATAAATATTGTAAGATGAGATTTTATATTTCCTCGCGTACAAATAATATCAACTTGTACAAATAAGAATTTTCCCAGACTTGTAGTGTAATTTAAATAGTATTTCTATTTGAGATTTTATGAAATAAAATTTTAACTATCTATTATTTATTTATACGAGAGTCATCCAAACAACAAAGACCACTTAGTTATGAAAAATGAAAAAGACACAAATTCCATTATATACCTGAAGCATCCTTCATTTCTCTCCATTATCACCTCTTACATTTAAATGTTTTTTGAATCTCTTTTCACAATCATCAGAATATTCCCAAGTTAAACTCTTCTTTAGCCAGAGCATTAAGCCAGGTGGCCACTGCGTCATTCAACTCTTCTTGATATTCAAAACGTTAACCACCCAGACATTCTTTCAGTTTAGGAAAAAAGATGGTAAACGTTAGAAGCAAGATCTGGACTGTTGGTTGGATGATCAAACATTTCCCGACCAAATTGATCCTGCAATTTTTGAGTAGCAGCAACAGTAAGGGGGCAAGCATTGTAGACGAAGAAGCACAATTCCTCCAGAAAGCATTCTTTGTTTATTGTTTTGGGTGGCTCGCCGTGTTTTTTTTCGGTGTGTCTCACACAGTAAAAATTTTCATTGATTAGAGTGCTTTTTGATGTAAAACCCCCGAAAGAACACCTTTAAGATCCTAAAAGACGGTTGCCATGATCTTCTTTTTTTGGGACACGGTATTTGAACTTTCTCGAGTTTTGAGATGATGTGTGATGTCACTCAAATGAGATTAACACTTTCTCTTTCGGGTAATGTGAGGCACAATCAGGTTTCATCACCGGTCACAATCTGATAATTAAAAACTTCTGCTTTTATGTGATATCGTATCATGAATGTCAATGCTGGCTAAATGGGAATTCAGAGGCTTTTGAACTGATACGACAAATGTTTAAGTGTTGGAGGTAATTATGCAAAGATAAGAAGGAAGTTTCAGGTACATAACATAATAGTATTTTTTTTCGATAAATATTATGAATTTTCATTTTGTGTAGCTTAACGATTGTTATTTCCTGGATGAACTGCGTATATATATAAATATTGAGATTTTACTCAATTTCAAATATGGAATCTTAAGAAAAAATTCTCATTTGTTATAAAGATACTTAATCCTTAAGACTCGGTGGTATGTAAATTCTGTATTGTAATTTTTGTCCTCGTTTATCTCTGTTATGTTACGACGGCTGTACTAAGCGATTCAGAGGCTTTTAAGAAATGAACTGTCACCGAGCTTTAAAGGTTAATATTGTTCATTTATTATACAATAAAATAATTTTTCTTAAATTTGTAATTTAATTTAAATCACACGAAATTCCTAATTTTACCAAATCTGTTCTACTTTGTTCATTTTTTCCTATACAATTTTGTCGCTATCATCTATGACATCTCTGTAGTCGAGTGGTTATGATAGGCATGATCTCATGACCGATATTATTTCTGTCGCTTCCTGATGCCGCTTTTGGCACACCATATAAAGCTGTTGATGGACAATGACTCTATCGTGGCTCAAAATCCTCACATGGGTGTTGTGGGGAAGTTTGGAAAGTGAAGAGCCGTCTCTTTTTGCCGTCCTCGTGCCTTGACCATGTTACAAAATAGCGAGTTTCATCGCAATCACTCTCTTCTTAGTTCACAGTGTGGCATTAATGAACTTAAATTTTTATCTATTAGCGGTTTTTATTACAAAGTACAGAAAAAATGTCAGGATTAAAAAAAAAACTTGAGCATGTATATAAAATAGTTTTCTTAAAATAATATGTACAACAGATCTACTTTTCTTTAATCGTTGAATATGAATTAGAAATTTTACATCCCCCTTACATTTTAATAGAGCGAGTAATTTATCTATAAATATCTTTACGCTGATTACGATGCATTTAAACATTTCAGTTAACAGCAATTCTAATTTTTCTCGTTATTTACGGAAATAATTTATGATTCTGATGTTAAATTACTAAGCAATAAATGGAAAAAAATCTGAAAAGTAGACGTGTTTAGCTACAAAAGTTTATTGGAATTGAAATGCTTAGATTGTAATGTTGAATAATATTAATATCTGTATTACTTCTATTGGAGTGAGTAAAAATATATAAACATTAAATACTAATCAGATTATTTTAATCATAGATATTCTGCATGTTTATTCATATAATCAACTTAGAGTGGTTTAAATCTTTGAATTTTTATTTCTTACCAGTGATTTATTAAATTTTATTAATCTTTGAAAATAGTCAAAAGTATCAACATAATTGATCAATTTTTTCCTTTCTTCAAAAAAGTAAGCAGTAGAAAAAGTTTTTAGGGAATTTTTTTTGTTTGTTAAATATTACGTAAGGGATATTTTGTTTGTGATAAATAAATAATCAAGATTAAAAATTTCTAAATGCAGCAGTGATTTTAGATACCTCCATAATCTGTATCAGAGCACGCACACCATCTCAAGAAAAGTATCATTGATAATTGTGGAAATTTAGCATTAAATTTTCAAGGGTTTTCTTATTTCACAGTTCATACTAAAATATACGATTACATTTTTTCGACACACTTTTAAATAATGACAGTAATATATATATTTTTTAATATCATTTTACAATTTATTAGTTAACACAAATAGCCTTATCATTTGTAGTAAAAAGACAATAATTACTATTAAACATTTAAAAATAATCAAATTGTGCAAGCAATCGAGAATTAATTAATAAACTAATAATTGTTTTACTGTATATAGTCTTGTTTATAATCATATATCTTGGTTATATAACTCGCTTAATTATTCTTAATTCAGCTATATTATATGTTCTCATATTTATTATTAGAACTAAAATATTCTCAAATAAATAGAAATTACAAAGGAGGAAAAGGGTTACAATTTTAACTATCAATCTCATTGTACTTTGACCTTTTAATGAAAATAACTTAATTAATCACCATTCCAAACATCCAAGACACGCCTTTTTCTATGGGAGCACATTGTTTAAAAATAAACAACTGTCTACAAACTTAGATGATAAAACAAATCTGAATAAACCATTGAAAATATTTTAATATACCCAGAAACAAAATCTTAAAAATTGTATTGAAATGCATTTAAATATCATGTCAAATGATTTGTGAATCATGATATTTATTATAACAAAAAATAATTAAGAAAAAAATACTCGTCATACTGTCTGATTTACTACAGGATTTATTTTCGAAATAAAATTACAAACGAAAAGAAAAAAAATGTTTTAGTTTAAGGTGAAATTTTATGCCAGGAAGCTGTGTCGAGTATAATAGAACGTCTCATTTTGTTCGACTACAGAGCGATGAACTGCCCTGCAGAGAGCGGAATTAAAAATGGATGAGATGTGATTTTTTTCCGGAAATTCAGAGCGAAACGGTGAGTTTTTTGGAGCGTATATTTTCCACCAAATGTACCAACAAAAAAACTCGAGGTTGGTTATTCCACACAGAGATATTCAATAATAAACCTATAATATTCACTAATTACGCGAGATTGTAGTATTTAGTTATTAATACAAAATTAGTAATAAAAATGTATTTCATTGTGATTTGAGAAGACGTTGTCACGTTTTGGATTACAGCGAGTGTTACTTTGCGTCATATAAGAGTTATCTCTGTTTTACATAAATGTAATATCATACGAAATTAATCGTCACTCTCTTATGTCATTATTTTTTTAAATATGTCTGAAAGTTTGAGATATATTAAAAGATTTCGTACACTGTTTATTTAGTTAAATCAACCCAAATTTATAGGGTAAATAATTATGTTATTGAAATTTAGAATTTAAAAATAAAAGAGAAAAATATTTCAATTAGATTTTATTAGGGTTTTTCAGAGGATATTAAAATGTTTAATAAAAAAAAGTTCCATTTGGGTAATGAATGGGTTTTATTTAGGAAATAAAATTAGGAAATTTAGCCGATGAAGAAAATAGAAAAGTCAAATTATCATTCCACCACTACCATTACCACTTTTTTAAATGCAAAACACACACACACACACACATACACAAAAACCGTATTGCTTAGTCACCAAGAAAATTAATTATTGTGACATACTTCTGCTTCTAAAGAAAAAATGTTTAAAACATATTTTTGAGATATGTCCATCTATGTTGCTGACACATGTTGTTAAAGTTCCTCTGGTAGTGCAGTGGAAATGGTATGCTCAACCAGTTGATTCACAATCATCCACCATATGTAGTCGATAGGCGATAGATTAGAAATAAAAGTGGGGAAAAAGCAGTGGTGTATTCCGGCAATGGAGAATCGTTGAACATTGTATATTACATGTAGTATATATACATATACGATGCCTTGTCATGTAATAATGTACAATGTTTTGGTATTGTCTTGCTGAAATTTACCCTGGCGTGGTTGGTTTGTCGCTGGCCTTCTGCACCCAAGGTTGCGGGTTCGACCCCGGCCCAAGTCGGTGGATTTTCGTGATGCAGAAAATCGACAGCGGCCATGTCGTATGATTATACGGCATGTTAAAGATCCCTAGAGTGTCTGTTTGGCTTGGATGCTCTAGACAAAATTAAATCCTGGTACAAGTTCACATCGTCAGAGCTCAGGTGCCTTCCCCTGTGGAGGAAACTGAGCGTCAAAATTACCCGCGGTGATTGGTATCCGCCTAGACGGTGCCGCACTAAAGAGTGATACCAGTTCTTAAAGATGTACTAGGTCGGCCAATAGTAAAAATACCAATCCGCAGCCCATTGGATAAAAAAATGTCTTAAATGTAAAGGATGATGAGAGGTTCCTAAAATTTCAGAGATGTAGCATTGGCTCTGGCGTATTCTAGCAATATATATAAAAATAATGCGAGAGTGTGATTCAATGGTATGCCAAACTTATAGAAAATAATTCCGATTTCACTTTTTAGTTTATTTTCTTCCCATTTGTACACCTGCATCTTATTTAGATAAAATTTTACTAAATTTTTTTTCATACATCGCTCTAAATCGACTCGAAATAGGGTGCTGGTATCGTAGTTTTGTATTACATTTAAGTGAAACAAGTATTAGTGGATCACAGTCTATTACTTAACTTTCAAAAACCTCCACTACTCGAGGAGTTTAAAGATTTAGAGAGAGAGCTTTATTCAAAGATTGTCGAGTATTTTGAGATTTGGAGTTTCGTGGTTGGCGGTATTCAAATCGAGCCAAGAGTTCGAGTCTTGGTTTTACTTAAGATACTTCATGCAATATAATGATGGATAATGTACGGTTAGATGAAAGAAATACAAATTCAGGTGTTGCTCTAGTCTTTGTATCCCAGCTTATTCACTGCTCTGACTAAGTCATTAGGTCTTATATCAATTAAATAGAATATTCAAGCAAAAATATATTCCTTGGAATAATTGCTAATTTGATATTCAATAAACTGTTGGAATATTAGATATAAATATAAGCTGCAATAGGGCTGTGAAATTTTATTGAATTAAAATTTGATCAGAAATAAACGTGGTTTATTTCTGATACAAGCTATTTAATTTTAAAAGAAACTGTTAAAATAGGGTATAAATATTTGTTATTTTTTGGTTTTGAATTCAATAAAGTATGTTAGAAGCAAGTGTGACTTCCTTCAATTTTTCAGAGTAGTTACTATTTGAAAAAAAAATTTTTTTTACACTGTATCTCAACTATTATATCAAAAAAAAAAATCAGGACAACTGAAATAAGCCCAGTTTTAAATAGAACCTTATTATCCTAAAGGTTTTAAGGACTACATTGCTTAAGAGCTACTTAATTATGCAAATATATTTATTGTTGTAGTGCATTAACTGCCAACGTAATACATTTGTTTTATCCTAATCGTACACCTTTTTATACTCATTTTTTTATTTGTGGCCATTGCAGCTAAACGAGTGTGTGTGTGAAATCATTTTTCTTCACAAACACTAAATATGTTTTCAGAATAAACTTCTTTTAAGTGAATTAGGTATATGTATTAGGTATGCTTTGTAGATCTTCAAAATGAATTAGGTATATGCCATTTCCCTCAACAATTGGTTTGCCTCTTTTAGTTAAGTACTAGAAAATATTTCTATTGGCGCTGGAAATAAAATCATTGCCCTGACAGAAAGGACATTGGGAAACTAATCAATAGGTTTCGAATTCTGTAGTTTCATCCCCAATACCCGTTTCATTGCAACATTTCAATGCATGTAAAACCACCACTCTCAACTTCTCATCCACATTAGAGTGCATGCATTACCAATACTGTTTCCATTGACCATAATTTCTCAAGGATAGAAAGTTAAACCTACTTCTGAGCTGCACATGACAGAGCAAAAACAGAAATCTATAGACATTGATACGAAACTAATTTCAGGTAATTAGGTAACTATATGCAAGTGCAAACATAAAATCTTTTGCAACGTTTTTTCTGAAACTGGAAATTTTCAGTTATTTATCATCTATTTATCGGAATGACCCCACGTGTCTTTCTTCCAATTGCTTTTTACTTACCCTATTTCCCACGTGTTGAAAGGCATTTTTTCTGTATTGATCCATCATTAATGATCGAAATTCAATACTAACAGATGGCTTTCGCAGAAAGACTTAGTAGTCGCCAAAAACTATAGTTAAACTCAATGTAACCAAGGCAACTAGAAAGAAAACCAAACAAGTCTTTCTTATCTATCATTAGTGGTCCATGGTTATATAGAAGACAATTTAATGTTTCATAAAGATAGCGATTAAAGGTGATGAAAGGTTTGTTTTTGCGGGGATGAATTGAAAATGATTGGTTGTGTCACACGATGTGATATAAATTAGTCTTGCTTTTCACATTATAGATATAAACGTTTCCTTTTGTAGTAGAAACAAAGCTTTTAAGAAAGTTCTTATTTCAACAGTAGTTGGATAGGAGAAATCAGTGTATATTCAAAAGGAAAGTGTAGATTGTGTATATATACAGGAATATTATAAAACTGGGTTTTTTTCTTCTAAAAATGGCCTATTTATATCATATTTAGATTCGAAACGTCAGATTTTCCTATAATATATATTTGTCTTAAAATAAATCATGGATTTTACTGACAACTTGTTAGAAGGATAATTTTGATTGACTTGCATGACTGAAATGTTTTGACTTTTATTTGACAAAGCAATGGTTTTTTTTGTTCTATTTTCCTTCATGTAAAAACACACACACACACAAAATTTTTAAGAAGCGCTTTAACAATGAAAAAGGCGCGCATAAAAACTTTATCTGACTTTTTATTTTCGTGGAAATAATTCACTGATTGACAGTAAATCATTTCATGACGGTCATGAAAAATCGGAAAAGTTATCTCAATGATTATTATTATCTAGTTTTATAAAGTATATTGAATTGTCTTTATTGTAGTTAGAAAAACCTTGGTTTACTTAGAGTTTAAATTTTAACTGGTAGTAATTAAAAATTTCATGTGTTCTCAGATGGATTAAAAAGAAATATTGGTAGGCGTTCTCTCAAAAACAATTTGAAAAATATTCCTAAACTTAAGAATGTGGTGGATGTTATTCTTAAGGGTTTGATTAGTTAAATACTATGATTTGAATTGTAGAATGACATATCGAAGTTATGATGATGAATACTTAAATATTTCGAGATTAAAAAAATGTAAACATAGATTAACAACGGTAAATGTTTCTGTAAAATTATTGGCAAGAAGACTTCCCGAAAATTAAAATTTTGCAGTACATTTTTTTAATTAAATAAACTAATTTTAGTTTACTTTACGTAGCATAGACTCACATATTATGTTTATTAAATGATATTATACCTTTTGTTTAATTAGTACAATGTGAATAGTCTTAATCCTAAAAATAAAATGAAAAGATTTAAAATCATGCTTCGACGGAAAGAGAAATATACACAAGATATTTTAAAATTGTATATGGAAATCTACTTAGATTTTCGAATACACGCACAATGATTGCCATCTCTATGGTACGGAATTAAATGCATATATTTTAGATAAAAAAAAACTTGAGATAAAAATATTGGCAGAAATTCAAAATAAGATTTTTGTACTTGATCTTATACGAAGTGTAATTCTGTTTTCATTGCTTCTGTGTTTTTTTTCCAGATCAAAGACTAAACTAATTTTATTCAACCAAGTCGAAACCTTTGTGAAATTTAGTCAAGCATTAAGGCTTCCAAATGACTACCTATCAGCATGGAATACCCTGGTAAAAATATTATTACTGGTTTTTTTCCTTCCAAAATGTACATTTTCTTATTATTTTTGTCATTATCAATTTATAAGTAAGGAATATTTAGTGTCATTAAAAAAAAATTATATTTTTTAAATGGATGTATTTTTAGGGTATGTTTCTACATTACACACCAGATGCAAATTTACATGTTCAATTTTTTTGAAGTCGTATTTTTCTTTCATCCCTGATATAATATAATCTACAATTTCAAAAACATGGAATTTATAAAAATAGCCAATTCACATGGGAGTGCCTTGAGTCTTTCATGTAGTTATTTTCAAAATTCAGAGAATAGAAAAATTGTTTTAAAACTAAAATTATATTACTCTATGTTTATAATAATAAACTTAACCATTACTTACTATAAGAATTCCATTTAAAAAAAGGAATAAATAATTTAAAGAATATAACTAAAAAAGATATCTATTTTAAGCCGAATGTGCAATAGTTTTGATGATGAGATATTTTGCAGTTTACTCTTCGTGTGGCTTGTCAAATCACTATTTTCCCTTTTAAACTTAAAAGGGTAGGTACCAAGCCATGCTCGAAAGAGCAAATTCCCAAAATTAGATTCTTTGCTAATGGGACTTATACCTTTAAATATTTCCGATACAGCTCAGATTTCCTTCTGATCTTAATAAAGATATTTTAATCATTCTACCGAAGTACAAAAATAATTTTTAGTTCAATTTTTTTTCTGTTTAATTTAAATTGGACAAAAGTTTTGAGATCTCATAATACATGCTTATGTTTAAGTACCATTTTTTTTAAATGTCTCTTAAATATCTAAAATATATTTCGCACATATATAGAACAATACACACAAAGTATAGTAAATATATTTTTTAGTAAATATTGTATCTTTAAAAAAATTATAAAGCTTGTAATTTTGAAAATATCTATTTTTTCCTCCTATTTCATACATAAAACTATTTTCTTAAGAAACTATGCACTACTTAGACTAAAAAACAAATTTTAACTGTATGCACAGGTATTCTCTATAGAAGTATAGAAAGCTTGGAACCATATAGTGCATTGGTTTTTTAAAGTGTACCTAAAGGCAAAAAATTATGCTTGGACGAAAAAAAATAAAGGTAGCAATGTTCATACTATTGAATAATATTTTCCAGCCTAATTTTACATACCTCATAATGATACTTTAAATGTTCTTTATAATTACAAAAGTAATTTTAAATTTAAATTTTTTTCCCCTGTTACAGCTGAATACGAACATAATTTTATCAAATATATTTTCATTTAGGTACCATTTTTTTATAAAAAATATTTCTTGAACATACAAAATATCTTACATACATATATAAAACAGTAAAAAGAATATACTCAAATAGTTTTATGATAAAATTATTGAATAATTTCTCAGAAAAAACCATCAAACCTTTAAGTTTTGAAAATCTTAATTTTTTTACCTTTTTTTCTCATATAAAACTAATTTTTCAAAAAAAATTAGACATTAAAAAGAGAAAACTATTATTGTTCCTTTCTAGTAAAAACAAATTACTAACAAATATAAACACAAGAGGAACAATCTTTTAAAATGTGTCAAAGAAAACGTGATCGTTTGTTTATATTTTTATCAATTATTTTTTTCATATTATAAGGTTTTTTAGAAAAATATGCACTATGTTTTAATGCTAAAAGTGAAAAATCTATTTTTGAAATATATATGATGTCTTGGTTCCCTTAACGAAGACTTGTGCGTGGAAATAGACTTAAAACCTCTGGATATTGTAATGAAGTATAGAAGAGCAAAATTTTCAGAACATTTCCATTAATTAAGAATTGAAGAACTACGTATAACTCCCATAAATAAATTTTAATATATAGACAGTTAAATAAACACCTGAAAAAATATTAATCTATTCAAAACTAAAAATAATAAGTAAAAAAAGAAATAATTTTTTTTTTAAATAAATTTTATCAAGAGTTTGACAAAGAAAAAATAAATTTATCATAATATTTTTGATTATGAAATTAATTCATTATTTAAAATTATTAATGTTCGTATTACACTGAATTAAATCATTTTCGTTATTACTTGAATTTATTATTATTATTACTGTTTATTTTTACTGAGAAATGCATAGAAGTATTTTCAATTCATATCTGTATTGTCTTCTATCCTGAATAAACATCTATTTCTACTACTATTAGAAGCTATTTTTTTCCTAGTTTAGAAAACCGTAAAACAATTTGTTGGATATTTTGTATTTTATGTCTTAAATTAAATTAACCAAAAACGAGATTAGTGGGATTATTTACAATTAATAGAGTACGCGAGCAACGTATACTGAATTCAGATGTTATAAGTTGAATATATTATTTTTGGTTTTAACAGTTACATATAAACATACTTGCTTTCTGATTCTTTAAAAGTGCATATTTAGAAGCGTAAAATTATAACACAGTTTAATATCCTAAATCTTGTCTCTTATAATAGTTCCACTCATTACATATATATAAAAAATATATAAATAATAATATATATAAGAGAAATAGAGATTGGATATATGTTTCCTAAACTATCTTCAATATATATACACACACAGGGTGGCCATAATTAAACTGCAAGTGTTCAAGGGGTGCTGGAGAGAATACCACTGGGAATATTCCAGTGAAATTTGGTATCTACACGTTTCAGAATATGCACAAATCAAATATGCAAAGAAAAAATCGCCATTTTCATCCGGTAGATGGCGCTGTGCCGTATTTCAAAGCTCACCAGTGGCATATACAACTTCCAAAACCGATACAGAGCATAATGACATTCTAAAAAACATATAAACAACAACAACAAAAAAACACCACTTACATATTATCAAAATTCCATACAATTCACTTCAGTAATTAAATTTTTACAGTATCATGTAATCACAAATTAAGGTAAATTAAGATCACAAATTAAGCTATCCGTAAAGACGCTTTGGAAAACAATTAAACCATTATTTATTCAATGAAATTATCATATGATGTGCTCAATATGCAAACAACCAGATGCAATTGCATGCTTAAAGCATTTTAATTTTATACGGATAACGCCGAAGAATGTGGCGCAGCACTTTATACACAGTTGACCAGTCCGAGTCACACTACTTGCGCTCACTTGTTGCAGCATACTGGCTGCTGAGCTGCTACTCGTAATAACAATAGCGTCATCAATTTGTTGCAATCTTTCCGAGTTTATGGGGCGCGCGGCGATTTCTTGTGCCTGGAATAACGCCCTATTCTCCTGTTTCTTCACATTTAGAACTCATGTTTTTCAATTTCATTGACATATTCATTGGACTCTTCTTAATCGTTTCATATGACGGTATTCTTTCAGAGTAGATGCATAATTGCTACCATTCTTCCCTAACAATGCACGTTCCTTCTTATTCAGAGTCATGATTAACCCTTATTCAATATGGTCTTATTTTTATACTGTTCCATGGGCTTAAGATTTGCACATATGCCGTCAATAAGCACTGAAACACGGAAAAGCGCCATCTATCGGGAGAAAATGGCGACTTATTTTCCTTGCATATTGGACTTGCGCATGTTCTGAAACGTGTAGATACCAAATTTCACTGGAAAATTCCCAGTGGTTTTCTCTCCAGCAAACCCATGAACACTTGCAGTTTAATTATGGCCCCACCCTGTATATATATATTATTCATCAAGATCGGAGCACAGTAAACTTACGTTTTCAAATCTGAAGAAAAGAAGATGTGTGTATGTGAAATATATTGAGTGATATTTCTCTCTCTCTCTCTCTCTCTCATTCTGTACATTGGGTATCAGTACAACGGCTACAAACTGCCATGGCAGACAGAGTGTATCTAGACCACTTATGGGAAAACAAGGACACGCGGGCCAACTCCTGCCCGCCGGAATTTTCTGTCTAGCCCGCGAATAGAATTTTAATTTGCCGATCCGAGACAAATTGAAAGAAAAATATATATTTATATATTAATACATCTCTTTTCTACTTTGTTTAAATATTTTTTTCTTCCTTTTTGTTTCAAAGAACTGATGATCTTTTTACTTTATCCATTTTCTAAAACTTAATCTTTGCTGAGCAGTTAGCTAAGAATAACTTGCCTCATTTTCTCAAAGTTAAATTCCATACCCTCAGTAAGTGAAGTGAAGATTTCTGAAAGTCGCTTGAAAAACTGCATTTTGAGTTCGAACGCAGATTTCAAGATTTCGGTGCCCTTCAAACATAATTGGATAATTTTTACCATGCCTTTCAACGTAAATTGTTAACCAGTGAGGTGAGATTAGCAGTTTGAATTAATTGAGTTGTAATCTAACAATCATCTCAAACAGTTGTTTCTAAACATAACAAAGCTTTATAAATCATTACCGAAAGTAGTTACCCAAATTTAATGCATCACTCCCACAAAATCAGTGCTATGTTTGCTTCATCTTATATATGTGAACAAGTGTTTTCAATTATGATAATTAGAAAGAATTATTTTAGAAGTAGACTTATAGATGAGCATTTAGCCTCGTTCCTTAAAATTTGTACGACTCTCGTCAAACCTTAAGTAAGGAGTTTTTAAAAATGAAATCGTGATTTTATTCATCTCATTGTGTATTGTTTTTAAAATTTAGAAAAATTAATCTTGGTCCGCCATATCCCCCCCCCTCTTCTCGATTTTTGGACCGCAACCGAAAACGTTTGCCCATCCTTGACCTAGACTAGACAATAGGGAAATCACATAGCAATACATGGTCGGAATCACTTTCCTGGCATGGTAGAGACAACTCAAAACACAAGTAAGACAGGACACGAATAAGAGGATGAAATGTGTTTATTATCCTTAGTACGGCAAAAAAACATTAAAGAACATAAAAGAACATTAAAAAAAAAGAACATTAAGAGACAGTGATCGTTTTCAAGGTAAGTGTTCGAAATAAATACCCGGGTGTGCCCAGACTTCACCAAAAGCTGCCGCCATGCTTTCAACAATGTCTCAGCACTGTTAACGAGAGATTTTCGTACACCAGTGACTTGATGTACCCCCATAAGAAGTAATCAAGGCAATTAAGGTCTGGCGATCGAGCAGGTCAATGCACTGGACACCAATCCTTCAGTTTATGTAGCACCATCCACATTGCGTACACCAGCCAAACACTTCCCAGCATTTTTGTTTCACTCATAATAAAAATGATTTATCCTCTTATTTATGTCCAGTTTCTTCTTGTGTTTTGTGTCGTCAGTACCACGCTAGGAAAATGTTTCCGACCATGCATTTTTATGTGATTTCCCATCCTCTAGGTATACTCATCTGTCCTGAAAGTTTGTAACTGTTTGCACTTATACAACCTGAATAATATGTATTATCTTATTATTTTAATTAAAGATTTGATTTAGTATTAAACAAGTAGTAGTATTCTGCAGTAGATGGAGCTAAAATCATCACACATCATTCTCTCAATCGAAAGAAAATAACTACTTGTCAAAAAGAAAGCTAAAAATAAAAAATACAATGCTTCAAATTTATGTATAAAATTGAAAGCAATATATAGATAAAAATGTCGAGAGCATAATAATATTTTTAACACGTAAACTATCAGTTTAACGACAGATGTTTTAAGACTTAAGCACATTAACAGTTCAAACCTAGTTTCTTAACTTGTGTGACTCCTTTTTTCCCCAGACCCTTCACAGGATGGACCTGTAGAACTCAAGGCATGTGGAATTTGTGGAAGAACATTTCGCCCTGAGGCTTTGGTAAATATCTAAGTATTTGAATTCTTGATCAGAAATGAGCTTTCCTCTTAAGAAACTAAATATTTGCATGTAGTAATACACTTTTTTTATTCAGTGTCAAAATTACCCTACAACTAAAAAAAAATGCTTTTAGAAATTCTGAATGCATATAAGACAGTTTTGCTGAATAAAGTTTAACTTTTCCCTGAAAAATATTGTCACGAAAATTGAAATAACCACACGATTAGACTTAACACGTATTTATTAGAACAGAGACAATTCCCTTCAACTGAAGGACTCAGATTTTAAAACGCTAAAAAAAAAAATCGAGAAAACCTGGGCATGGCTGGCATTCGCTGCATCTAATTTACATACGTACAAGAAATATCTGACTAGTAAAGACAGTTCTAGAATCAGCCAGATTCCAGAGAAATAATAAGTAATATTTTAAAATTAAAACTCCAGTCTTTGGATGAAAACGCACTGGCTCGGATTCTAATCAGCGATCGGATTTCAGTCCAGGGCTCTAACGATCTAGCTACAGTGAATGATTACATTTCTTCCTTTATATGGCAATGTGCTGAAAAAATTTACCAAATCAGATATCACAGTATAATCCAGAAATAAAATTTAAAGTATAACGCTAAAAACTACTTAAAGAAGAGTAGAAATAAAAATCCTAAGTCCACAATATTTGTGAAAATTTTTTAATTTTCTTTAAGAAGTCTAAGTTTTCTGTAATTTGATCCTTCAGCAACAGAAACTTGTGGGAAAAAACTAGGAGATGCGATTCGCGCGCGCGTTTCAGTATTTAAATATTTGTAAAAACATCTGAAAATTGATTGGGATTTCCTGGAAGAAATAAAAGGAATGAAATAGATAAAATCATATAAAATGACGCAATATAAAGCAAAAAAGCAATTTATATTTGTACATTATAGAATTTTTGAATGATTGTGAAAAAAAATAACATTTCACTCCAGTCATTAAAACCTAATTACTCATCGCAACTAAGAAAACATACTGTAACAATACTTTTCAGTATATGTGGTAGCATTCAAAAGCTCCCGAACTGTCTATAACATGAAAATTTTTTGCAACAGAGGCTTCAAACAATAGCACAAATAACAGACTGAATGGAATAGCGCTTCATTATAAGATATTTACACTATAATTTGAAGCCTGTTCTTCCGTAACGCTGCAGAAGCCTTTCCGATGATCTCAGCTTTGCGGAAAGTCTACGAACGTCCATAGCGTTATCATCTTAGACACTTTACCTGCCTTCTCTGAAATGTCGACGCCACTCATTGCGTTCCTAATAATGTATCCTGACCGAGCACATGCTTTAACATTTCGTTCGTCTCCGTAGCACTCTTTCCCAAGCAAACACAAAATTTGATGTTCATTCTCTGCTCAAAAGACGCCATTTCTTTCAATCGACGGGTACTAAATGCATCCATCAACAAAATGCAACACCATGGTTTTAGAAAACACCGTGATTGGGGCCACAGATCGCGTGATTTAAAAAAAACACTTTTATGAAAGAGGAAGATTGCAGTAACAGAAACGTTATCATAATCGCTCTACTTCACAACATTTTCACGTTATAGACTCAGTCCGGGAATTTTGTGAATCCTACTACGTATTTTACATAATCGTTGACAAATGAAAGAAAATTGTGCGCGAGAGAGGAACAAAAAAATCAACAATTTCATTGTAATGGAAACAAGTAGAATTTTCAAAATATATCATGGTGCTTGCAGTAAACAGCAGATATACGAACGATTATTTTGGAAAGAGGTAGAGGTAATACAAATTAAAACAGGTAAGTCACGAATTTTTCCCACTATCTTTCATGCAGAAACGAAACTTTAAAATGCGTTTGTGAAGTACCTAATTCTACTACAGAAATCTCTTTTAAGGTTTCCGACTACTTACGAGAACTTTAAAAAAAAAAATATGGATATATGGAGATTTTTTGTGGTTTTTGGATTTTTTTAGTGCATTTTAAAAAAAGGCTAAAATAAAAAGCGAAAAATAAATTATTACTACTAAAATGAGAAAAAATTTACAAAAAGTTACATAAAAAGTTACACTCTGTACAAAAAGTTTATGAACAAATTCTTAATTTTTCAATTTTGATGTATTACTTTGCTGTTTCTTTTTGAAATGACCTTCAGGATAAGAGATATTTTAATTTTTACAAAAACTATAACACTTTATCTTAGTTATTATATAAAATTGCTTAAGAAAACAGTGATTATATTCACATAAGAGACTAAATTTTGTAATGAAACAGTGATTGATAAATCTGAAAGTTAAAACACTTCTACTGTTATACAGAACATACAAAAATATTCAGTTAATTATTTTCAAATCTTTTTAAGCAATCGCTACATCCGTTCGAGCTTATCGGGTTACATATTTCGACTAAAACGCATTTTCAAGTTTGACATCTTGTGTAAAGTTATGGCATCTACTTGAACTGAAACACTTGCGCAATTTTTTGTTCTAATGAATGGAAAATAAAACCTTGGTATTTTTATAAAGCTGTTAAAATGACCTAAAAATAAAACCACAAAAAATTGTCCATTTTTGAAAAAAATCATGGTTTTCAGGTAGTCAGATACCTTAAAAGAACTAGCGAATGATGAAGTCAGGAAGACATGAAGTTTCATTCAAAATCATCGTAGTTTCATTTAAAAAAGAAGGATCATGTTTATAGATGTGCTTGGAGAAATACTAAAAAGCTTTTTATATATTTATAATTGGGATAGATATGATTGAGATAGATTTTAATAATTACTTTAGTAATATAACTGAAAAGTGTGGAATTTAAGAAATAATTGATTAATGAATATATAAGATATTTTAGGCACTAACATGAAGCATACACTGCGCACTTCTACATTCTCAAAAAATTCTTTGCCACTGGAATTTTATTTTGCTCAGGCCATGCATAGCAACTCGCAAGCGGTTAAGATTGATAAAAGAAATAAAAAATAAAAAGAGTATACATAAAAAAATATCAAAAAAGTATTTAGAACTCTTGATGCTCACCTTTAGTGCGTTTAATCTATTTAACAAAGTCTTTACTCAATTTCGCGACTTTCTCTATGGGTGAGTTGAAATCTCTCAACTGTTAAGCGAAAAAGAAAATCTATCATAATTTTCATTACCACATACAACTATTTCATGCATTAACCGCTTTCCTTAACACTTTTTCTGAAAAAATTGCAAAAAAATCATCCCATTTTTTTAAATTTTGTTATTAAATACAAGGAAATGAAACAAAATAAAATATACAAGTTTTTGGTAGAATTTTTAATTTTTACAGTGTCAAAGCATTTAGTTTTAATATTAGTTTCCTATCCGAGTTATCTCGAGCAATGGAAGAAAGTTAAATAGTCTTGTATGATAAGTTTTGAAACAAGGGACAATACAATGTGATACCTGACATTTTGTACACTGGTATCTGGTCTTTTTCTTACTAGCTTCCCTCTTTACGGGATCTCTCTTTTACGGGAGCACAGAGTACATTGTCTCGATGGATTAGTTTTTTTCAGGAGCAGGAATAGCATCTGGAATAATACCTAGAGGTTAATCTGAGTGGGAAGGACTAATGCTGGGTCTTCCTGATGCAGCAAAAATCTAATCGCGATGATTTTCTGAAATTATTTTTTCAATCTCAGTTCCATTCTAATTGTTTAGATGATCGTGAACCTCCTGATTTAATGTACAAAATGAAGGCTACGTA
>BMAO01029294.1:0-86866 GCA_019973975.1 Trichonephila clavata
TAGATTCTTATTAAGAAAATATTCAGAATCCGATCCACTCCAAGATGAGAGGAATCTCTAGAGATTCGAGGTGAAACGTATTGCTCCACGATATTTGACAAATCTCTCTCTCTCTCTTTAAAATGAAAATTGTAGAAAACTGTGGAAACTTTACCTGAAAAAAATGAACCATTATACCATTTTGAATTATGAATGCAACTACAAAAGTTGCACAAATGAAAATTATTATCATAAACCCATTTGATTAAATTTTCTTCCCGACATCGTTTGCAGTACAAAATAATTAACTAAGCTCCTCAAAGTTGAGGCCCCGTAGCGTGGTTGGTAGCGCGTCACTACCTATAGTGTTACTAGAATCCATCAGAATTTGAATTTCCTGCGGTGGACACTTCCACGGGGCAATTTGTTTTTTCTCTCTAAGTCAGATTACCCTTTTTTTTCAATAGTTCTCGTCCTTTTAATTGTTATTCTGATTCCCAGGTAATTATTATTTTTTTAAAAGATGTGTCTTTAAATTTACTTTGAACTATGTTTGGGAAAAGAATCTTTTATTTTAAGTTTAAAAAAAAATAAATAAAGACATAAGTCAGCCAATCAGGCATTTTACAAAGCTTTTAACTGCCTTTGAGATAGTACTTGGGCTGCCATCTAGGGACAAAAACCAGCAAAAGAAGTAAAAGACCGTTTTCTGAATACAGCAATGTATTATTAATATCATTTCATTTTTTAAAAAAATTATCGAGAAAAAGGATTATACATTTCCATATTTTCGTGCCCATGTAATTTCTGCTGTGTTTTGTCTCATAAATTTTGCTATAATACTGAATTGACGCATTTGTGATGTATTATTTGAGCATAACTAATATGTTGAAATTACAAGAAAGCCTTTTTCACTTTTAATCACTAAGGAAAGTACTTTGACAGAAGAGATGGGGAGGACAAATCAATTTCTCATTGCTATACTTCTGATTTATAAGGTTATAATATATCTGAATACTTACAGTTCTATTGTAATGAACCATTTTTATTATTATTTTTAAATATCGTCGATAAATTTGATAAATACTACAAGTTCTGAAAATTATTGATTCTATTCTCTTAAAAGTTTTAAAATATATTATATAAAAATAAAAAAATTTTACAAAAAGAATTTGTTTTTGAAATTATTTATTTAGAGGAAACACAATTTTTTTAGGACTCCAAATCATCATGAATGAATTTTTTTTTTACAAATTTTAAGTTTGTCACGCACAACAGTATTGTTGTTTAAATTTTCCCAGCCAGTGCCAAAAGTGATAACTATGAAGTTTATTTTAAAATTTTACCATATCCCACTCTACGAATTAAGAATTTTAATAAGCTTCTTTATAAATAAGAGAAAAAGGAATAAACATTTTAGCTCTCGTGCTGCCATCTTTGAGATTCTGTATGAACTATATTTATACAAGAAGCATGTTGTGCATTCTCAATTACTTAACATTAATTTATTGGAATTTACTGTACCTCTTACAGAAATTTATGTAACTCGATTGCTCATAAGAAATAATTTAGTCCAAAAAAATACTTTAATTTGCAGGTAAACACTTTACATGAAAAGTGTATCACAAATGAAATATTCAATATGTATAATTTCGTCGAAATTAACACATAATAAATTTTTGTAAAACACTCAAAGTGATAGCTTCAAAAGCAATGTTGTCCAAATTTTTTTAAATTTAAATATCTTAAATTTTAAGTAATCAAAATATTAGGAAATGTTTTATTTGGAATTTCACCATGAGTTTAAAGATTTATCACGATAAAGAACTCTAATCATTTTAAAACTAGAAATATATTTATTTTTAATCAATCAAGAGTTAAAAGTTTGATCCCTATAATGTAGGTTTAAAGTAGAAATTCATGCTGTACAATGTAAGTATTTTTTTTATGGACTTTTAAATTTTGGTTGCACAAGTACAAACAAAAATTGATCACAACAATAATTATTCCTATATTTTGAAAAGAATTAAGTTTATAGATATTTTGTAATGTTTCAGAAATTTCTTCATAAGAAGGGAGAACTACAGATTCTTTTAGCTAAAAGTATTTTAACGTGAGCAATCCGCAAAATCCTGTAGAAGAGTTTTAATGTCTTGAATAAATAGTAAGTGCGTGATGATGCAAATATTTTTGAAAATATGCAGATTCTTATTAATATTACTCTTTTAAAAATTATACTTAATCCGATCAACTTTGCGCTGGAGCTATTGCTCCAAACACGATATTCGACAAATACCTCTCTCTTTAAAAATTGATAAAAACTGAGTAAACATAAATTGAAAAAAAAAAAATTAAAATATGATTCCAACTATTTTAAATTCTGAACACAATTATAAAAGTTGCACAAATTTGATTAAAATTTCTTTGTGACATCCTTCGCAATACTAAATCTTTTACTAAGATCTTCAATATTGAGTCCCTTTTACAAAACTTTTAAGTGTCTTTGAGATAGTACTTGGGCTGCC
Source organism: Trichonephila clavata (assembly GCA_019973975.1). Classification (NCBI taxonomy): domain Eukaryota; kingdom Metazoa; phylum Arthropoda; class Arachnida; order Araneae; family Nephilidae; genus Trichonephila; species Trichonephila clavata. The sequence goes on from BMAO01029294.1 coordinate 2,505, forward strand.
ATCTAGGGACAAATTCTAGCAAAAAAAGTAAAAGACCGATTTTTGAATAAAACGTATTTTTTTAAAAAAAATTTGAATGTATTTGGTGAAGCGTGAACAATTACTGCTAAAAAATACTTTTCGGATCGTTACTATTTTGATTATTACTATACGCTTCTGTCTACAGAACCAATATTTATTAAAATTTAATTAATCTCTCTTTTACAAAACTGATCTTCGTAATACATATAAACAATTTCATACATATTTTCATAAACGAACTTAAATAAATGAGTTCATAATCTTCTATGAAATATAATAAAACTCATTTGATTTTTATTATAAATTTTTGCTATCTGAAAGGCAGATTTCATATTCTAAATGAAAAATGATGAAGCCTGTAATCATTTTATAATTGTTCTTATAATCAATATATTTAACTTTGTATGTATCTGATGATAAAATTGACATCAGCAACAACTTTAAACTTTGTATATGTTTATTCAGTTAAATGTATAACATAATATTCCATGTGTTAAATTTTTAAAAATCAGGAAATTTAGTATTTTAAAACTTGTGTAAAAGCATTTAATATCAATGCTCCTTTTTTCGTGCATATTTAATTACATTTTATTTTAATTTAGCTCGGATTAACTTTGCTATGATACTGAATAAAAGTGTTTTGTGTCAAATTTCTGACTACCACATTTACAAAACAAGGCGTGGTCTTTTTATTTTTATCAGTAACGTGTTTTAAAAATATATAAAAAATATAAAAAACCAATGAGATCTAATATTTATGAAACATTTTTATGTGTATATTGTGTGTTGTTGCTAACTACACCACCTTGGCGAGATTTGCGCCTGCGAAACGGAAAAGTAGCACAAATCTTTTATTTTTTAAATCTGTAATAAAGTTTTGACACAAAAGGGAGGGTAGATCTAACCAAATGTTCATTAACATATTTTTAATTTTCAAAACTCTAGCATTCCATTAAAATACTTACCATACTATTAAATTTAGTAATTAATCTACTTATTCCTCATTATTTTTAAATATTTCAGATAAACATAAGTATTGTAAGTTTAAAAATATTCGATTTTGCTTTTACAATATGTTTGTACAAAAAAAATTTTAAAAATTATTTTTAATAAATAGACTGTAGATAATATAATTTTTTCGAAAAATATTTTTTGATTTTTTAATAAATGTAACAAAAAGGTATTTCTCCTTAATTTTTATGACAGTTAAGTAGTTTTCAAATATCTTTAGATGCTTCACTGCTGTTAATTCTGCAATAATTTTTTTTTCAAAAAATATTTTTTATTCACTTGCTTTAGACAATTTTATAGTTATTCTTCATGCATTTATAAAATTTTTACTTGTTGAGTATGACAAAAATACTGGAAAATTATGGTTCGTTGACATTTAATTATATTTAACATATAGCAGTGCACCGTGTTCTATTTAGGTTTGAAAAAACAGTAATTATATATTTATTTGTGTTATATTCAAGAACTCATTTTTAATTAATTATAATTCTCGAACAGGAAGATTGGGTGTAGAAATTTATTGACTAATTATTTTCTAGATTGAGTAATAATTTATAGTTTGTATAATTTATTTAACTTAATTGTATTTACATTTTGCAATTTTATAATCACATAACAGTGGGATAAATGAAAACGCTTGTTGATAAATTTCAAAACCTATAAAAGAATGGAGTGTCTTAAGTTAAATAGTTCTTATTAAGTCATTTGGAAAAGAAGAAGAAAAAAACTAGAGGAGATGAACATTGACGACAATATTATAGTAGAAAAAATAAAATATATTTCTCGATTTCCATAATAGATGGCAGCACAACACTTATGTATTTTGTTAAATAGCGTCCCTATCATATAAAAGACAGGCCTCGGTAGCGCAGTAGGCAGCGCGTCAGTCTCATAATCCCTCTATTGGAGTAATCTGAAGGTCGTGAGTTCGATCCTCACCCGGGGCAGTTCATTTTTGCCTCCCGCTTTCTTGCTCACGGAAAGTATAAAATTTGTTTCGTACATATACCTTAATGGCTTGCAAATAAGTTTAAGATTTTTGTCTATCTGCTCCAATTTTTTTGTCTATGCCACTTTTGAAGAAAAATGTGCAGAGAGAATACAACAATGAAAATAACTGGATTTACATATTTATTACATTCAGGTTTAAGAAATAAAAGAAGAATTAACTTGTTCAATTAATTTTGTGTTTGTGCAAGGTTGGCCAGCCTTTTTAGAAGGGCCACAATCTGATAAAAAAGAATTATGCGTGCCACTTTCAATTTTTTCAACTAACAAAAAAATATGAAAAGGTGAACAAATGTTACTCGTAGGCTTATTATGGAATTTTTATGTGAATAGCACATTTTCAATGGAAATTTAATTAGTGGAAATTTAAAAAAAATATAAGTAATAAGACAAAAAAGTACAAACATAAGGTTTATTGTTAATAAACTTTTACAGATCCAACCAATTAGGTTAAGTATAAAATAAAAACGAGTAATTTGAAACATTTAATTCTAAGTAATTATTAAACGGGAGGTTAACAATTAAAGTCTTGCAGAGATGTTATTAAAAAGGTTATATGAAAAGATCAACACTTTTTTTATCACCTTGAAAATCACCAAACCTAGCACTGAATGAATCTTCTGCAAAATGGATAATTTTGGATGGGATTTAAGTTTAAATGGACATTTTGGATGGGAATAAAAATTATTTAAACTTTTTCCATATCTCAGAGGATTATTAACTTTGGTAGAAAGTTCCTGCAACAGTGTGAAATGTATTAATCTTTTTTAATTAAAATCGCGACAAAAAAAAAGGGAAAAGTTTTATCACAAAAGAAGATACATGAGGGGTAGGAAAAGTGCAATTTTTTCCTTTAATCTTAAATTTAAATTATTTAAATGTTCTATAGGATAGTAAGAAAAGCTAAATCCCAAAACCAACTTCATTCTTGAGTAGCAAACACTCACTGAGCAGTTCATTGTTTTCTTTCAGATTATTTAAAACACGCCCCCTCAAATTCCAAAATCTCCCGAATGAAATTTATTTGAAAAGTCAGCGCACACAACAATGAAGGAGTATTTTCTACATCATAATTTTCTCTTGTGATTCAATGTAGTGTTTTTAAAATAAATTTTAATATTTTTATTTTGTCCGAGAGACAACTGTATTTCAATAAAACTGTAAATAATTGGTATTTATCATAATTTTTATATATTTTTAAAGTTTTTCCATAAGTCTTCGCGTGCCACTTTTACAACTCAGCCGTGCCACACTGTGGCACGCGTGCCGCGGGTTGGCCACTCCTGTGTTAGAGCTGCACATACATAACTACTTAATATTTTGATACACACTTAAGTTGTGATTCTTTGAAAATTCATATTTCCCGTCTTGATGATTTTCAGATTTGATTAACTAGACGATTTTATATAACTGTTTCGTTTCTTACACGTTTGGGCGCCCGCTCTCAAAGCTTGGAGCCCCGTATCATTGATACGAGGTAAATATGTCCTTGATTGGAAATAACATTAATTTGTAAACCAAGAAGTGGAATTCTGTTAAAAAATGACTGACAAAAAAGTGCTCTAGGGAATATTTTCTAAGAAAAATGACATTTTCTTTTTAAAGATTCAAATCGAAACTTTATTTCCATGATAAGCATCCTTCTATGGCAATTTCAAATACAATTTGTATTTAAGAGATATGAGCAGAAAGAAACTTATAAAAATTTCACATATTTCTATCAAACAAAGAAAATTAGATGGTGCAAAGATAGACAAATAAAAAAAAATATCCCTTAAAACTCGAAAAAAAAATACTTTTTCTAAATTTCAAATGAAGATCTACCAAATCCTTTGTCAAAAATTAAAAACCCCACCTATATTCCCTTTCCATTCTTAATGTTATTTATGCGCATTGTTTATGATACCTAAGACAATGTAGACGTACTTGTCACGAGACAATGTTGAACATTTTTTTCAAAAAATCCGGAGCCTTATAACGATGATTTTACGGAAAAGTTGAAATGAATCACATGATTTCTAAACTACAATACCAATTTCCACAAAAAGGGATAAATGTCATCCGAAACGAGGAAACAGGAAAATTCTACAATAGAATTCCCTCAAAAATGTTGCGCTCAAAGGGCCTACCCTGAAATACAATAATTCATGTGACAAAATATCAAGTGCATTACCCTCAATTATTTTCCAGATGAATGGAAAAAGCTCACATAATAATTATACCCAAATTAAGCAAATATATCCTATGTTTTCCGACCGATTTGCCTCATCATTTCTGTGGAAAAATGTATTTCTGAGTAGAATCCAGAACTATATATACTTAGAAGTGCAATACACATTTTGATACCGATCCACTAGCACGGTTTTCAAAAACAAAAAAACAAAAAATGTCGCCGTACCTGATTTTGTGCGGAAGTAATAGAACCTATTCAAATGTTGAAACGATTTGTAGAAAATTCTCTTTCACATCCATTTCCTCCCCTCTTCCCCCCTCCCCATTTGCTGACACGTTTTTCTTCTCCTTAATCTGATTCTTCAAAGAGCGCTTGCGCTCTCATTCCGACTACATCTGTCAATCATTTCTAAACCACACCCCGTTGCTATAGTAACGATAGGTTACTAGATTACAAGCTTTGTCTTTATGACTTCATCCGAGTTGCAAACAACGCCATCTGTTGGATAAAAAAGATTTATAAAATTTAGACAACGCTCTTAATGTATGACTATATATCTCCAAGGGCTCCAAATTTGAAAGGTAATGACGTGAAATCTTGGCGATTACAGTAGTCAACATGACACAAAACTTTAAAAAATAGTCACAAACACAAATAGTCTCTTAACTTTTTTTTAGTACTAGTTTAAATTCCAGGTGGAATTAAATTTTAAAAGAAATTTAAAGATGCAAATATACATTCAATTATATATGATTAAAACACGTTTAAATTTTTCTCTCCTTTGCTTTCATACTTCTATAATGACTGAAATAACAAATATATATAAAATAAACTTCTCTAAATAAAGTAATAATAGTTTGCTGCCAAATTTACTTGCTTTTATTTTACTTATTGGAGACCTAGTTCAAGACTTCCGGTTCTTCTATGGAGAAGTCTCAAGTATTGACAGGAGTCCATAGGATACTCCAGGCAATATGATTTTCGTCCTGAAAACAATATTGCTGATGAAAATAATGTCAACAGTCAGTTAATTTTCAAAAGAATCTTAAGAAAGCAAAATATTTAACACTAAAAAAATGCCCTACTTAAAAACTAGGGAATTCAAACAATATAATTTTCAAGAGTACAAAATGAATTATGTTGACATTATTTCTGAGACTCTAAGATTTATTCGGTTTTGTTGTGAATTTAAAAAGGAATATCCTTTTACATTGTAATAGAAAAATGAAAGACATTTTGATGTTTCTAATTTAAAGTTCAGAAGGTTCAAGAAAAAAAAAATCTTCTAGTTACAGGGACATCTTGAAACAGTGCTTCTGAAACTTTAAATATTCGCGACTCAATATTCAATCATAATTTTCATCGCGCCCCCTCCATACAATAACAGTGTATTAAATTCAATAATACTATTACTTGATGCTAAAGCTACCTCTCTATTCTTTAAACTCTTAAGTGACTCCGGCGTATATAAACGTCTCGCTCAGCCAAAACATTAATTTTCTGAACGTATATATACGTCTTTCCGAAATACGATCTTTCCTGCACAATGCTATCCCTAAAATTTTCCCGAAGAATTTGGAATGCAATAAAAAGACCTCGATACAAGTGTTTGCGAAGGAATTACTTATTTCACACGCAGCGAGGATTTGCTTCCCCCTCCCCCAAAAACATCACATTCATGCGTCTATGTAGAAAATGGTGTTATTAGAGAGCGAATCACGTAACTTTTAATCGATGGTTAAGGGATTAGTTATAAACTGTACAGATTATCAAGATGAGTGTTAATACAAGCCCATGGAGTCACTGGTAATTATCAAACTTGTTTTTAACTGAGTATTGTTGAACTAATTATAAAATACATTGTACAGTATACTGTTACATTTATAAGTGTATTATATCAGTGTAAATGTGTATTTTGCTTTTTATTATGTCAGAATGTATTTTGTTTGTTACTTTTAGTAAATTAATATTTTTTTAAATAATCTGTTGTTTTCGACTTTTCAATATGCTCGCGCTCCCTCGTAGAGTTATCACGCCCCCCTAGAGGGGCATGTCCCACAGTTTGAGAAACGCTGTCTTAAGACATAGGCCAACTGGGCGCTGGCCCAAGGCCTCGGCCACAATGGGATTCTCGTCTCGTTCTCGACTCAGCCTTAATGAGACCATGATTTGAATCATTTCAAGGGTCAAATGTTATTTCCGGTTGTATTCTCCGAAAAACTGGGAATTTTGGACAATATGTCAACTGGCTATATGTGAGGAAAATCATCCATGTATAGGCCTAAGCCTACCACCATACACCAGGGGTGGGCAGACTTTTTCAGGGTGAGGGCTACTTTGAATTTTTTTCAAGGAGTTGCGGTCGACCCAGTGTCAGTGGCACATACAAGGATGGGGGAGGGGTCCACTGGTCCGGACCCTCCCTCATATAACCCTTCATTTTTTCCGATTCGTTATAGTCCCCTGTATATAGTTTGTAAAATGTAATTAAGTATTTGATATTAGTAATTTTTTTATTTGTTAATGTTAATTATCTATTCAGTAATTTATTTATTGCTGTTTTTTGTTCCCGACAATAAAAAAAAATATGTTTGGCTGCGTATTGGGGTATGATACGAGAATGCTAAACCCTCAACCCCCTTCCCTTTAAAAATTCTTGTGTACGCTACTGCCCAATGTTATAGGTGTGGTGAGGCAGGAAAAAGGTTATTATTATAACTTAATAATAAGTACGGAATATGTACTTATAAACCTATACAGAACTAAAATAAAACAACACTTTTAAAACTGCGTTTAAAGCAAAACGCAAGATACAAACTTAATAATAACGGCCCCAAATATTATTTTTTCAAATGATACATTTATTATGAAACAAAATTAAAAAACTAAAATATTTTTATCTAAAGTTAGTTTTTGTTGTTGTAGTTGGTAGAAGGCTTTGTCTGCGTACTGTCAACCAATATTGAATTTTTCTTATATAATTACTGACTGGTAAAATTTTTAGGCGGTCACCCCAAAATGTCTTGGCGGTCCCCCGGTCGATTGCGATCGACGTAATGCCTACCCCAGACCATACACCATCATTAAACATTCAGTCAAAAGGCGGCAGTCAGTCGAGCTGGTTTATGTGATTGTAAGTCATACACATTTATTTATTTCGGTTTATTGTTTGTACGAGTATTTGACGACATATTCTATGTACTGTCTGTCTACTTTTAAGGGTCATAGGGGGGGCCTACTTTGTGTAATGACCCAGGGTCTCAAAAAACCTTAAGACGTAATTGTGTAGTTATATTTCAACTAATGCTAATATTAGTATCAATAATTTTTTCCCTTCCGCAAAAACCTCTATTTTTATCTTTTTTTTTCTGTCTCATTAGATTTGCAAAACATCTACTTCTGTATTTTTCGAAGAATCAAGATTTCAGACGAAAATAAACTCAAGAAATTTACGACCTCGTATTGAAGGTGACTTGGAAAAAAAGTAAGTTCATAAAATTCCTTTTAATTATATATAATTATATAAGAATTTTTGTTAAAAATGGACATTTAATAGAATAAAATAATGTATCCTCATTTTTGCGTAGACTTGTTTGTTTCGTTGTCTGCTTGTTAAATGCAATTCTTTGCGAATTAGTTCACATCGTTATGATAATTCATTAGATTAGTTTCCTTTTTTGTCATCCGTACACCATTGTAAATTATTCCCGGAAGATACTGGAAATTAAATCCGAAATAAACTATTTTCTTGAACACCCTCATCTTTCTGAATCAATCATTTTTCAGGGTCCCCACAGGTACAAGTTTATTTATTTTTCTGGTTTAGTTGCTACGCCATCAATTCGAACGTCACACTGCTGTAATCTTTTTCTAATTAAACGAAATTTTAATATATATATTTTTACTAGCTGACCCGGCCAAGCGTTGCTGTGGTTTTGTTTTAATACGTTAGTTCAAAATTATTCTAAGCTATTCAATGCAGTCAAATTAATCTTCGTTTATAATTTTGGAGGGTTGAAATAAAGTATAAAACAACAAATTATTTTAATTTTGTATTTCATTCATCTCCTATTTGAGTGTAGTATAATGCATGAATTACTAACGAAATCGTTAAGTAACAACATATAAAGATTTAATTTTATAAATGTCGGTGAATAAGGTTGATTCTTTGCAATTTTTAAAATTATTTTTATCATTTTAAAGTATAACAAATAATAATTTTATACAACTAATCGTTAATCGGGCACAATATTTTTCCGTAACCCGTATTTTTCTATCTCAAATAGATTCAACGGTTTCCGCACACGTGAGCATGTAACATCTAGTTGCCCATTCGAGAAACATGGATTTTCTATGTCCAAGTTATCAAATGAATATTGTTCGGTTTCAGATTCATTTATGGTCATCGCGAAAGTCTTTTGTGAATGGTATTAGAGATTCTGACGGTATTAGTGGAACGTGGCAACAAATCCCGTAGTAGCAGAACCGAATTTTCGTTCAAACTTTACAGTCAAAATGTTTGCTTCAAGAAGTTCCCGGTATAATTCTTTTGATGATCAAACGTGCACCGTTGCATTATCTAGGTTAATTTAAGTTTCGCAGATAATAACCAGGGAACCAACCGAAGAGTATGTGGTGACATTCCTGATATATCTAGAGAATTCAAAAACTTGGTTGGAAAACTTACGGTTTTATTTTCATCAACAATAGTGTCGATTGGTTTAAAAAACGTTGGATCAACTGGCAACAACCCTGTGTCTGAAAGTTTATTTCATCACAATATCTACATAAATTACTTTTGTTCCCCTGAGCCGGCAAGTTCAGTTCCTGGAAGGGGCATTAGGGTCGTTTGGCATTATCTGGCAAAATTACAGGAATTTCTAAAATTCGATTTCAAACTCTCGTTCACCATCCCAAATTACAACAGAAATGCACTTTTCCCGCACCAAGGCATTAAGGGTAAGCTTTTGCCATGGTTTGAGTAATAAATGGTAGTCCTGAACTATCCGGCAAAGTTACAGTTATTTCTCAGACTGGATATCAGATTCGGATTATCCATTTTGAAGTACACCAGGGTCCAAGTTTTCACGATTCAAGGCTTTTAATGTAAACCCCTGTTATGGTGTGTCTAAAATACGGTCGGCCGGCTTTATCCGGCAAAGTTTCGGTTATTTTTGGAAACTGACTCGAAAATCGGATTCCACACCCCGAAATATGCCAGGCACTTAATTTTCGTGCATTTTGGTTTGCAATATCTGCTTCCACAGACACATGAGCAATGCCACATTTTGCGATTATCCCTTACGGGAATCTGGCAACGTTTTTTCCGGATTCGTCACATTTCCGGCAGTAAAAAAATTATGGCGTGATTAATTGAAATAAAAACCATCCAATGTCTTAAGTTGGACGAAATGACACACAGTATGCAAAATTATATTATGATCGGTTGAGTAGTTTCGGAGTCCATCGTGGACAAAGACTGTGACACGTATATTTTATATATAAAGATATATAGTATTTGTTAACAATTAATGGAGAAAGTAAATAAATTTCATTCTAGTTTATACGAAATTATTTTTAGAAAACTTCTTTTATTTTGTAAAATTGTACGCAACATACAAAAATATGAAAAAGAAGAATTATTTTATTTTCCAAAAGCTTTATAATATTAAAAAAAAAAAAAAAAGAATATCCATTACATTTTGTTTTGTTGAAATTTTGTACTTGTATAAACGCTTTTGTTTGATTTATCATATTCAATATTCTAATTGTACATCTTATACAACTGTTGATACTCATTGCTCAAATTGTAAAACTGTAATTTACATGTAGTTTAATTTATTTGTCGTTTTTTCCACGCAAAATTTGTTCTTGCGCCTCCTCTTCAGTTAAATTCATAACTAATGCTGCATCACTGATAAGTCCTCATATTTTGATAAACCTTCTGCATTTGCAGCTTCCAGGAAAGTTGAATATTTAGTTTCGCTGATTTTTTATTAGTCTTCGTATGGGACAATACCATTCTTCACATGCAACGATTACAGTCCAAGCAACCGTTGCGATATTTTTCCGTGAGAGCTTGCAATAATGTTCTATCGCAGATGTTCCCAAACTTTTTTGTCTCATAGACCACTTACCATGTTTTTCGGTTTGGAGTAGACCCCTGGTTAGTTAATATTGAATTTTTGCAAATTTATCAACTTAAATGTCTTTTTGACAGTTGGTACTACTACTCTTACTTTAAAAGAATTAAATTTCTTACTGTAATGAAGTATAGTGTTTAAAATCTTAAAAGTACGTGTTAATTAATTAAATTAAAAGTTAATTAATAAATAAAACTGTTAAATAAAATAACTAAACCACAAACAAATGATTTTAATGGAAGGGATGAATCTCTAGCACTACAATATAAAATTTTCAACATTTGGTATCAATCTTGTCTGGTTTAACCTTAAATCTCCTCTGTTAAAAATGTCTAGCTTTGTTTTTTTGTTTGTTTGTTTTGGAGATTGTCACCCGCGCTGAAACTCCTTCACATAGGAAAAGCAATAAAAAACTTCCTCACGCTATTTCAAAAGTCGGGACAGATAACAGGTTTGACTTTTTAAAGCCAAAATATCTGACATCCGTTTCTAAGCTTTAAGATCTTCGTTAGTGCTTATTACGATCAGTTCCTATTGTAATGTGAGATTTTTTTTTTTTCAATATGAACCTATGAATTCATTGCCTACTGTGGTTATTACCATATTAAAAACATTCTCAAACCTGGTTTCAAAATCTGAATAAAAGGCATTTAAATGTTGAACGTAGGTTAAAAAGTTCTGACAGATTGTGTGTGACAAATTTAGAAAATTTGGGATCTCCAGTATTATACTTCTTTAGCTTAACTCAGGAAAGAAAAGCGGAAATAGTTCTTGTTTTAATATACTTTATGCTGTTACCTTGTAAATGCAAATTAACCTCATTAAATTTTGTAAATAAATCTGTTAAATAGGTAAAATTGATTTCCACGATTAAATTTTCTTATAAAATTAAAGTTACAATCTAGTTTAATGAGAGCCAATATCATAGACCCCCACTATTTAATCCTCATAGACCCTCAAATTAATTTTTGGCTGACGTGGACCCCTTGGAGGTCATCATAGACCCCTGGGGGTCTATATAGACCACTTTAGGAATCACTGTTCTATCGCAACCGTATTGGCGACATTATATGAAACGAAGTCCATGTGTGCTAATTCAGCGTGTACGGTACATGTGACATCGAAGTAGCCAACTTAGCGAGTTATCTTGAACATTGGCATTGTTGCGATAGAACGCATTAATTTTTTTGCAGCAACCTGAAAAGCCCCCCCCCCTTTTTTTTTTTTTTAATAAGAAGCTTTCTAAGTAATAAGTCGTAGAATGTAATGTTTCAGAAGTAAATGTTCGCAATATTTTTGTGTCAAGTTGGGAAAAATTAAAATGACGAAAAAAAAATAAACATTAATGTATGCATTTGCTTATGTTTGGATCATTTTTGTTAAAAGAAAGCAGAGATAAATGTATTCCCACTATTTTAATTCCCTTTGTCTTTAACCTATTATTATTCCCTGTGCTTCTATATCATAAATTGTTTAAAAATATGATAATGCTGATTTATATGGAATACATATTTATAATGCATGCATTTATCTGATTGTTTTTTTCCCTCCAACTCTTTTGTTATTATTATTATTATTTCTTTTTTACAGCCCGAATGAACTTTTACACAACCTTTTTTAAGACTTAAATAATAATATTTATTATCATCTAAACTTAATCTAATAATTTATTTTCTGATGAGAAAAAAATGTATTAAATACGCATGGTACGAAGTTTATTATAAAATTTTTTTTTCTTTATCATGAATTTTTTTTCAATTGTATATTTCCTATATTATTGCTATTTTTTAATCTTCTTTAGTGTTATACGTTTTAGACTTTATTTTTTGCAATTTGTCTAGTTTTTAAATTAAAATTAGATTCGTAATTAAAAATGTTCATTTTAAGCATTAGACAAAAAATGTTTTAAGCAGATAAGATTTGAATAAAACCCAAAAAGGATATATTCGCAGTGTATAATATAAGTTATATACTCTTCTTTCGTAATCAAGTAAGGCCCCTCTGTTGTTGCGAAATAAGTTTTTGATAGACTGTATAACGATTTTCCGTAGCAATTACATGAAAGAATGAATTTTAGCTAAAATGTAAAAATTTTTCTTTTCAAATAATTTTTCTTTTTATTTTTTAGTAATGATTAAAAAAATACTAAAGCTTTCAATTGGAATTTAATTTATGTATGTTTCAATGTAATCTGTACGTAAGTAAATCATACTATCGTGGATTTTGATTAAAAATGTGTAATTTTTTTTCAAAATATTCCATAATTTCAAGAAATTTTTTCAGGTAACATTCCGTTTGAAAATTTTTCAAAAGGTATCGATATTTTGGATAAGCCAGAAATCTTGGCATAGATTTTTGCTTCAATATTTAAATTTTTTACATCTTTTAGTTTTCTATTCAAACTATAGATGGCAGCACAACAAAATAAATTCGTATCCAAGGAATACACTAATTTATCTTACTCTTTTGTATAAATTTCAAAATTCAATAAGTCTTCATATCACAAATCTCTTTGACGCACAAGGTTTTAATAAAAAACTGAATTTTAAATTTAATTTCTGAAACCCTTAAAGTTTGACAAATTTAAATAAATAAATTATTTGTAAAAAAAAGAATATACGACTATATACTTTCTTTTCAAAGTATGGTCATTTATAAAGTAAAATATTTGATTAATGCAAATTTTTTTAGCAATATTCATTAATTTTTCAAAACGAAATGAAGCACGTCAGAAAAAAGTTTCAAATCTTTCTTATAAATTGCGCAAAATAAGGAGCTCTTTTTTTATTAATTTATTTTATTATTATTTTTTATTTTATTAAAATTTTCATTTTTTTTAAAGGAATTTTTAAACTTGTTTAAGAGAAAAACAATAAAAATATTAAAATTTCCTTTCCTTTCCTTTTTTTAACACTAGCTTTTTGGGAATCAGGAAATTATCTCACACATGCGTTTGAAATATATTTTCATTCAGAAATTTTTCCCGAAAGAAACATATTTTATACATTTTTCAATTATTTATTTATAATTATTTATTTTGCTTATATATTGAAAATATAATTTTTATTGGGGGTAAAAGCTTAATATATAATAAGCTTTTTTATTGGCTTAAATAAAAAATTAAAAAAATAAACGAACATGAATCTAGTTTAAACGTTACTCCTTTTCTTAAGAGAACGACAAGAAATTGAATTATTTATATAAATTGGATGAAATTTCAACAGTAAATATTTCCTTTTATTAAGCCGGACAAGAATTTTTCTCAATTTTATAATTTTTTTATAAAATCACGTTGATAGCGTCATAACTATACTTTAAAAAGTTTTTGAAAAAAAATCGTCAGTAATCAAAATATTATTTAAAGAAATTACATTTTAAAGGTTGAAAAAATATTCTGTTTCACTTTATTTAAATGAAAAACTCAACACAATAAACACATTTTTGTGTAATGAGTGCATAAAGCAAAGGAGACATGTACATTAATGCATTGTCTAATACGTGTTTTGCATACATTTTTTTTATTTTTTAGAGTATTTTGTGTAATGAGGAAAATATTTAAAATATTTGGAGAAATTAATAAAACAAATTACAGAAACATTTCGAAGGCGTTTTAATTAATTATTGAAACTTTTGATTTTTTTCATAATAGAGTCCTTTAAACCAATATAAAAATAATCTCATTACAACTTGCCGATTTTATATTTACATGCTATATATAACTTTCATGAAAAGAGAAATAAAATTGACTAATCTTAAATTTTTTAGGAAGAAATAATTTTTTTTTTTGCATAAATATTAAAAAACGAATGAGCATTTTTAGCGCGTGTGCTCTCTTTTTATTTACGTTGCGTAGCATCAATATATAAAGAAAATAATTAGCCTTAAATAATATAATTATACACTGCACACAAGGAAAAATAAACAATTAAGGTATCCGACTAGGTTCGGAGATTAATTTTTCAAAAATTGATTTTCAGAATAAATTTATTGTTTTAAAGAACATAAATAGGCTTAAAAAGTCATAATTATTAAATAAATGACATGTATCACCCTTTGTTTTTGAAAAAAAATATTATTTTTATGAAATTTTAGCAAAATATTTTTAAAGTTAAGAAAAACGCCATAAATAAAAATAAATTGCACATAATGCAATTTTAATTTCATTGATATACTGCTTGAACACTCTGAAGTGTCACAAACCGCAGAGTAAAAAATATTTTAAGAAATAAATATTTCATTAGCATTTGCATTTGATGTTAATGATTTTTCATCAAAATTACTGCATGTTCTAAGCTAAAAATGGCTGTAAAATGTGATTAAATGTACGTGTCTAAAAACCTGCAGTTTGTTACACTCTGAAGAGCCCATAACACATATGTTATAAATTTCTTTGAATTTGATTGGATTGTTTTGGAGATATCACGTTTTCGTGCTCAAGTTATCGTAAAAATTTCATTCTTCAAAAAACGCATTAAAAATATTTTTATAAGTTAGATAAAGTAAATGCTATAAAAACAACTCAAAAAACTCTCTAGTTTTACGTATTAGTCCTTCTCTCTCAATAATTATATTTCATTTTTCCCTAATGACTCAAACAACACCAAACATCAAACACCTAAAAAGCACTTTTTCAACCTAGTTGGATACCTTAAGAATATTAGCATTTTCAATAGTTTTATTCTTAACGAAAGACAAGGAAATACAGATGAAAATCAAACAACATTATCTTAGTAGTACAACAATCATTTTTTCCTCAATGGGGCAGAGGTTTGGTTTTTACCATTGCAGACCTAGTACATTTCCCGGGAGCGGGTATTACTTTTTAGTGCGGCTCCATATAGGTGGAATACCATTTACCGCAATGTAATTTGGGGCCCAGTTTCCTTTTCAGAGGGACGCACCTGAGCTCTGACGATTCGAAACTGTTTTTGGATTTAATCTTGCCTAGAGCACTCAAGCCACAGCCACTCTAGTGATCTTGTACATGCCTCATTATCATGTGACATGGGCGCTGTTGATTTCCTGCATCATGAACATCCACCGACTTGGGCTGGGATCTAACTTCAGGCGAACAAACCAACAACGCCACCCAGCCGGCCAGTGCAACAAACATATCATTCCTTATTAAGACTGTTTCTGCCTAATGTTGATTGATTCATTGTTTTTAACGTCTCTCAACAAAGCAAGACGAGATTTATTGGCGTCGGACTGCACAATTTGGAACCTTAGTCAAATGAAGAGGACGATATTCAAGATGATATCCCAACTCTCTAAGGTTTCCATACCACGCCAACGAGAGGAATTTGATCCTTTACAGTCTGATGTTACCGTTGATCAGGCGGCATAAGTAACACATGTATATGCTCCCCTTTTGGGAATGTGGGATTTCAGTTAGGGCATATATGTATATATGCATATATTTAATAAAAATCAATGAAATCAAATAATTCACAAGAACTTAAAGAAATCTAGTACAAATTTTTCAATTTTAAAAAAAAACAAACATTTATTGAGTTTTGGGGAAATTATCTAATATTTTCCTTTGGTTGTTTTTTTTAGCATCGAGTTGTCAACAAATTGTTCGATATCGTCTATTTTGTTATTTTTTTCTCCATTGTAATGTGCGTCCAAATAACTGTGTATTCTTTCCAAGACGTTCCTAATTTCAGTATTTTCGAAAATATTATTCGGTGTGAATTTGGTATTTCATTTAACGTATCTTATTTCCTTATTTCGTACTCTGCATGATAATGTCAATTTTCTTTTATGTTGAAACTTGAAGGATTCGAAGCGACAGTATGTGTTAAATTATGAAATTTGATATGGTTACACAATTTTCACTGGTAACTTTCTTCCCACCCCGGAGTGTGGTCACTATAGACATTCTTTTCCCCCATACGATGACCGGTGCCAATTTTTCAAAAGGGGGCAAGGGTAATAAGAGATTTTAGTAGATTGAGATCCACAGGAGACATTTTATTTTAGTCTTGAGTGTAATTACTATAAGTTAAAATAAAAACGCTTGTGATCTCCACCATTAGACTCTTTTTCGAAGAAATTGGCCGCCTGAAATGGGCTATTTCTACTTATATTTGACTCGTTTGAAATCCTAACAGGGGCGTAGCTATCGCCGTATAAATGATACGGAGCTCCAAAATGTGTCAGCAAAAGATCGTAAAAACTATAGTTCCCCTCCTCCCCCAAAAATGCCCCCAAGGAATTTGGATACAGAGCCCACGCAGAACTAGCTACGCCAGTGAATCATAACATGTAATTTTGTGTTTAATTTCGAATTTTTTTGTATTCTTAGGACAATGCATCTACAAATGTATGCTAATTATAATTTTTTGCTTTGGAGAGAGGGGTGGCATTTTCGGTTTTTGTCCGGGGTGGCAAAACTGCTAGAGCCGGCCCTGATGCTGTCTTGAGGTATGAAACGAGTTGGGGGGCTTTCGATCATGGACCACTCCTTTGAAAATATTTTGTGTGCGCTACTGGGATTAACGATTTCCCATTTTCAGATTCCATCCCGCATCTGGCAAATAATTCAAAGTCCCATTTCCAGATTTGTGCGACTAAAAGATTAAGTTACAAGTTAGTTCTATTTATTAACTATAAAAAGGGTTTTGTTTAGTTTTTTTAAACTATAATTTATTAGCTTTATGTTTTGTTAATTTCTCTGAAAATTCAATCCCAAACACAAGGCTTAGCCGCCCATCCGGTATAGTGGTCAGTGAAGCTGATTGCGGTGCCGTAGGGACTGGGTTCGAATCCCGGAGAAGGCATGGATATTTGTGTTGTAATCCTTTCTTCTGTCTGTGTTGTATGCCCCCGTGTTATACATTGCGTGGTGCACGGGGTTTTATAAATGTTAAAAAAAAACACAAGGTTTATCTCAAAATTCAAACTATCTCTTTAAAAGTATAACGTTTCGATAAACCACTCTAACATTTACCTGATTTTTCTTATTAACGAAACAATCAAACTATATCAAGCGAATATATATATAAATAACTGTTGATAAAAAATAAGCGAAGCATTTTAATTTCAAAAGAAATCTCACCCACAATTAAAACAGTCTATGTAAGACAATAATACTTTTTTATTTGAAATATTAATTTTAAAATCCTAGTTTTTAAAATTTTTTTAAATAAAACTTTGTAGAATTATTTATAATATTTTAGAATAGGGTATCATAAAAATAAATAAAAATGAAAAAATTATATTTCCATTATATATTATCCGAAAATTTTTTTTGAGACGTGCGACTAACATCCAGACATTATAATCTCCATAAGTGTTCTTGAAACATATTAATGTCTTCATTTAAATGTTCACACGTACACAAACACGTCTTACCCGTCCTTAATCATGACCTGGATACGTGACAGACAGCGCGTAAAAATGCGCATTCATGAATGATGAAACTCACCTCAAAATCAAGTAACTCTCTTAAATCTGTAGTAGTTTATAGTATTTGCGTAAAGCGTATGCAAAAACAAAACACCCGAAAACGTATAAAACTGGATTGTAAAGGCAAGACGTCATGCTGACAGTGTAGACGTGGTTATGCATTGTAAATTTCTTTCTCTTTTTTTTCATACATAAATATATTTTTTATTTGAGCAATTTGTCTCTGTTTTATTGTACGATTGTTGGTTGTTTAGTTTAAATGTATGCATTTTTTCCCTCGTGTTTGTGTTATATACATAATTTATCTGTTTTTAAATGTCTTTGCGCAATATTAAGAATAGGCTCCGAAATCGGAATAATAATCGAGATATTTCAAATAAAACAGCACTCAAAGTTTAATATATTAAATTCTCACTTTGCTATTCTTTAGAGATAAACATATCTAAAGTAATACTCATTTGCCAATGAGTGATTCTATTTTTCTAGCACGGAATGTATATCATAATTCGTCTCCAATACTATACGGATAAACGGATTTTGTATACAGGGTATCCCATAAACCCTGCACAGCTAGATTCTTCGTTGGGAGGACATGAAAAAAAAGAGTCCAAAAAGAGCTGCAGTTAATGATAAAAAATACGTAAAACCAATGATTTGTCCAATAAGGTGATGTAATAAGGATTTGTCTAATAAGGTGTGTTGATGTGTCTAATAAAGTGTTTTTTTTTCTTGCACAGCCAGTGCAAGGAAAAAACACCTTATTGGACACATCACAACAGCAGTATTTGCAAGTATTTATGAATGCAGGTGTTCAAAATGTCCGCCGTGCTTATCGAGGTTGACTTGAACGAGCCGGGGAATGGATCAGTGCATACTTTGCAGCAGAGCAGAGTCCACCGAAGTATGAGCTGCATACAGAGAAGGAACTATACCTTTTATATACACACTAAATCTCAAAACACCAATTTCTTGAGAATGCCACATAGGGAAATAATACAGCGGTGTGAGATCTGGTGACTTTAGCAAGAGGGGAGGGGGGCAGAGAACCGAGCCCACAAGTCCGATCCAACGCCTGGAGTATGCCATATCCATCCAATCAAGTACAGGAACACAGAAATACGCAGGAACCACCATGAACCATTATTCATTCATTGTCATTTACTGTACTCTTTTCTCGTAAAGTAATTCTTTTTGAAAACTGGAATTTGGCTGTGTGGAGCTTGGGCACTGACTTTGGAACACCCTGTAGAAGTGTTCAATTGAAAAAATTGTGCATTTATGGAAAATTTCCCAATTTCATGACACACAATGTTACAGTCATAATGTTACAAATTTATATAAAAATCGGAATATTTCTGCAATTGAAAACGTGTCTTGAGTTTAGATGAGGTTTTTTGATATTAGGTAGCAGCCACGTTAGGCGAGAGGTCCTGGTATCGAACTCATGACTGGTGACGTTGTTTCAGACGAGTCGTAGGTTCGGCTTTTGATACCGCAAACGATTGCTGGGTAGAAATGATGATCCCGTTTATATTCAAGGCCCACAAAATTCATATAGGCAAGCGGCTAGTTATACGCCTGTCGTTATCCATGGCTTTGAGCACCACACAAGTGACAGTACGATTTTGCTCTGTTCCACTCCAATTTTGAGGGAGAACGCCTTAGGGTGGTCAGAAGCCTTTCACCCCTCTTCCCCTTCCACCAATCTCACGATAGGACATACTGCTCGACGGCTATTTAGAGTACCCCCATGCCGCAAAAAGGCTCTGTACTTTTACAAACATCAATGCCTTCTCCGGGATTCGAACCCTGGTCCTACGACACCGCAGTTAGCGTCACTAACCACTATACCGAATGGGCGGCTGCGTGCACATGTATTGCCATCTATTGTGTGGAGAGGGTATAACCCATTGACTGGGATATATTGATATACTTTTTAAAATTAAAAACCCTACATTTGTGTTTATCTAGTGATGAGAAAGTAGTTTAAAAGAGAAGGGAGGGAGATGTAAGCTCAAGTGTCGTCCTCGTCACTTTGCTATCATTCTTTGTTGCTTATTCATGCGACGTAAATGCGCAGTCAATCTATACCTGTTATCTATGATTGAGAATCATTATCGAAACGTTTTTTTTAAATAGAAAAGTATCTTAATATTCACGCAAGTTCATCTGGTTAATAACACGTATTTTCCATTTGTCCTTGTCCGTCCTTACAATTTAAAAAATTCCTTTTTTTTAATGAGGAATTGGTTTTTTCCTAATTACGGCAAGATTAAACATCTTTATAGATTTATTTTGCACATGATAAAATATAGAACATATTCTCAAACAGTAAAAATACAATGAATCAAGCAGAATTAAATGGAATAAAATAAAATATACTTTTCTTTATGTGATAGTGAAGTTTGTATATAAAATTAATGACAGAGCATTTTTCTGTTTTTTTAATTTCTGACCTATCCTTCAACATTTGCGGAAAAAGCCTCAAGGATAAATGACACAACCCTAAACTGTCTACACGGATTTAAAAAGTCATCCATAAGGTAAGAAGAATGAAAAACCAACAACGAAAACCTAAAATTCAAGATGACTTATCACGCAAATAACCTCAACCATCATCGGCATTATCTCTTCATCACCAATGCATGAACTTCGAAATAAGTCAGTCTCTCTAAAAACAGGTTGCAAAAAGCAAGTTCGATGGGTGATGAACTGCAAAAAACAGGTGCTAAAAGCGTGGGTGGGGAGTTACTTTTTTTCTTCCTGCTATTGCATCCAATAGTGACCCGAATCACTTATCGTGACTCACTCGTATGGGAACTGAGAAAAGTCGAACGGAGGAGTGATTTTCTAGATGTCGTTTTGCATCTTTTCTGTGAGCCAAGTAATTGCTTTGATGCTCCCGGGACAGATGTCCTTCTTCATTTGCGTGAGGATCGCAGCTGTGTACTTTTTCATCGAAAAACATTTGAACAAATAGGAAGATCTGCTTCAAAAGCCTCTATTGCTGTCTATTTTTGGGTAAATAGAATAGAGAAATCGTATTTTGAGGGTGTATGGAAATGATGCAAGAATAATTAAGGCTTTCGTGTTCGGTTGAAATGAGGCCACAAATGTGGTGTGATGCGAAAGATTCCACGCTAATGGTTGGGGGGAGGGTAAGAGTTAATTGCTTAAAATCATGTTATCTTTTGTGGCACTGTGCAGTTATCGACAATGTTTACAAAAATCGCCCGTGAAAACATACACCGGTTGCTAAAAGCTGTTTTAACTTCACACTTGCGTATGATAGCATTTGCGTACACAAAGAGCATAGTGGCGCTGTGAATATATTGACGTAATCTTAAGTCTGGCAGCAGGGAAAGAAATGATACTTATACAGTAATGTTAAATATAGTTTAAGAAAATTGTGTGAGTTATATGCACTGTTTTGTACGGGCGTTGTGCATTTTTTGAGTGTGTTGTGTATTGTTTTGCGTATGTGTTGTGCATGATTTTGTGCGTTGTTTTGTGTGTTATCTACGGGGCGTATTGTGGGTGATGTGTGTGCATTGTGCATGATTTTGTGTATATGTTGTGCATTGTTTTGTGTGTGATGTGTGTTGTGTGTGTATTGAGCATGATTTTGTGCGCATGTTGTGCGTTGTTTTGTGTGTTGTGGGTGATGTGTGTGTGTTGTGCGTGATGTGTGTGTGTTGTGCGTGATGTGTGTTGAGTGATTATACGTTGTGTTATCTAAATTGTCTGTTGTATGCGTGTTACGTGTCATGTGCGTGTCATGTGTCGTGTTGTGCGTGTCATGTGTCGAGTTGTGCGTGTTATGTATCGTGTTGTGAGTGTTATGTGTCGTGTTGTGAGTGTTATGTGTCGTGTTTTGAATGTTATGTCTCGTGTTGTGCGTCGTATTGTGCGTGTTATGTGTTGTGTTGTGCGTAATTTGTGCTGGGTTCTATGTGTGTGTGTGTGTGAGTGGTATCTCTCTTTTCTCTTTCCTACATATTTTAGAATAATTAATTTCTTCAAAATATAGAACTATTTGAATGAAGATGGAGGAATCTAACATATTCAAAATTTCTATTATATACACATTAAAAATGATTGAAATGAATATCTATGTTTTTATATGATTCTTTTAAATAAATTTATGAATTAACGATGATAAATTTAAGTAATTTATTAAAAATATCATTCCAATTACAAATCTAGAGCTTACAATAGACTTTAAATTGGTAAGCATGTTTCTTTGGTTGTGTAGGGATCAGCTATGAACGAGTTTTGCGATTGTATTTTGAATACAAATTCCCGTATTTAAACTATTAGATCTACGCAATTTAAAATTTGGCAAAAATGTTTAATTTATTGAGTAGAGATTCTTTAAAAAGGGGTTGTGTGGAAATCAACATTAGGGGGATACGGGATGTAAAAGGAAGTTATACTCTCCTCGTTTTAGAAATATAAGTCATATCCTTTTTAAGTAGAGAGGTCAGGAGTATAAGAATGTTTTTCAATACAAGCGAACGCTTAATGCCAAGGCGTCGATATCAAAGATTTATAAACAGTAAATAATCAAACAACACCATGAAATACTCAGCGAATGAGTGAGTGAATATTAACGTCCCACTGTTCAGCAACACGAGGGCTTTTGGGGACGGTCCGCGTAATTTTGAACCCTGGTCAAGTGACGCGGACGACACCTGAGCTGGCACCCCTCTCCTAACTACCACACCACACCAACGGGAGGACGTTTGAGCTCTCGACAGATTTAACGTGCATCGCTCCCCTACACGGCGGGTCTTTAGTGGTACTGGGATCGAACTCATGACACGCTAGCCATGATCCGATGCCTAGACCACTCGGCTACCGTGGCCACAATACTCAGCGAAATGGGGGGGTAACGGCTAGTATGTAATATTTTCGTTATAATAATTATAAATAATAATTTGAGGAAGATTAATTTTTTTTTGTTGAGAAACCTAATTTTGAACATTAGACGTATTGATTAACCCCTGAAAAAAAGCAAGAGCTTAATTAAATACACGAAATACAATTTCGTTCTAAAAATAACGCTCTACTTTCTAAAGATAATTATACTGTGTTTTAGAGTATAAATTCAATAACTGAAAATGTGTTATCTAATACAAAAATATGTAGACAATCATTTTTCAACATTATACCCTTTTAATATTTCCTATTTGCAATTTTTAACTATTTTACATGTTTCTGTATTTTTTCGAACATTTTGTCGCAACATCATTTTTTATATACCAACTCAGAATGTTCCAATTTTTGATCCCGTCTCCGATTACACCAATTAACTCCGACTCCACGTTATTTTTATAATCCCTAGACGGCATGGGAGGTAAGTAAAGAAATTTAAAAAAAAAAAGCGTTTTGACAAATGAGAAACCGATAAAACTATTTTTTTTAATAAAAAAAAAATACCAGAAAACTTTTTAATCCCTGCTTGCATGAAGGATTGCCAGAATCCGTTATGAAATCGTTTAAAACTGACATCCTGCTAAGAAAAAGAAAAAAAAAAGAAAGAAAGGAAGGGAACAACTCAGCTCACACACCCACGGAATTGATCCTCGAATCCAAAACATCAATAATCTATCAGAAAAAATTTCGAATGCCAGAGTGGCATCTTGGAACTCTTAAACACTGTCTTTAACGTGACATGTAGAGCTTAATCACTCTTTTGAGAGACGAAAGAAAAGAAAAACACAATAATGTAGCAACTTCTGTCTGTAGTTTTCCCAAAAAGGGGCCAGATCACGGAAGGAACGTGCCAAATTATAGAAATGGCAGATCATAACTTGCTCAGTGACGTGTTCTTGCAGAAGGTGATAGTTCCTCGCGTGATGGTTGGAAACTTTTCACGGTCCGTGGTTCCTGGTGTCTGTTCCGTAAAACAGTGTGGGCTGCAAAAGTTATGGGTGAGTTTCGTGTTAACCAGGGAATGCAGACAATGTTTGGAGTATTAATTTACATATTTTTAAGACTTCATTAAACATTTAGGGGTAAAAGTGTGCAATAAACTGTCAGGTTTTACGCCGAGTTGTAATATATTGTCCTCTGGAAAGAGAAATTGTTGGAAAGTTCTGTACTCTTATGGTACATTTTTAATGTTGGGTAAGTTAAATGCCAAAGAATGTTTATTAAAACTTTCCAAATTATCATACTTTGGATAAATTAATCTTAGTAACTGTTCCCACTATACAGTTTAATAGAAGGACATTGGATTTTATGCATTATGTTTTTTTTTATCATATTGCTGATTATATACACGCATAGAAATTGATTGAATCTCGAAAAGTATTGCTGATTCTTTCAATAAGTATTCAGTAATTTCCCCCCCCCCTTGTAAACTGAAAAATATGGCGTGAATTTTATTATTGCAAGAAAATGAAAAGTTCTAATGAAACCAAAAGTATGATTTAATATCTTATATATTTCTTATTTTCTCCGGAAAATGTTCAAGGTCAATATTTTTTGCTCGAAATGTTTAAAAAGGCTCATTTTTCTTATAACATATAATTAAGAATAATACTTAACAGGATGCGAAATAGAATTTTATTTTAATTTTCAGTTTTACAGTTTTCACACTATTTTTCAATTTCTACTATTAGCTCACACTCTCCCTATATATATATATATATATATATATCTTGTCAAATTTTCAATCGTAATAAAATACTTTCTATTCATCCACACAAGCTCAAATAAATTTTTTAAATCTTGTAGTGGATGACACTTGATGTTAATACAGTTTTCCCAAATATTAATTCATTAATTAAATTTAATTGATTACGGCGGTTTTCAACGCCAACTTAGATTCGTCTCGATTGTTGTAACAATGTAACAACAATGACAAAAGTTGGCGTCGAAAACTGGTTTTTCAGCCAAACTAGCCAAACCGGGTGTGCATTGTTACAACAATGTTAGGTTCGGGAATTAACAAAAGAACCTTTGTTTTTCTTTTGATTAAATTCCATTTCATATATTTTCGTATTCCATTGCGACATCCATTGCCATATTGATTCTCTTTTGGATTTCAGCAGTACAATCGTTTCTGTTGTTAATTTCCGAACCTAAATAAGGGAAACTGTCAACAATTTCAAAATTATATTCTTCAATTTTAAAGTGGTAATTGTTAAAACATGATTTAGTGCAAGGCAGGTACTTGGTGTTATTCACATTGATTTTCAGCCCCAACCTGAGGGCCTCTTTCTCTAAAGATAAAATGGCTAATTTTACATATACTGGAATTCATTAGTATGTGTACGTATTTCAATAAATTTATCAATATATAGTTAATCAGAGAAAAAGTATTAATTACTAAAATGGTTATATAATCTAAAAATTGAAAATAAATGTATCGTGTTTTCTTAGTCAAAGAATAAAAAATGACGATAGACTGTAGTGATATCTTTAAAAATAGAATGGTGTTCCTGTCTACAAATAATTATCTTTTGTATAGATATTTTCCAAAACAGGTAATGTATCACGAAATGCATAAGTCTTTTTAGAAACAATTTAACACAGACATCAGCTTTAAATTTGACGAAAAGTTGTTCATTTTAAATTGTTTTAACAGTCAATATAATAAATACTAAATATCCCTCTAGTGTAGGAGTGGCCAACTCAAACAACCTTGCGGGCTACTTTGTAAAAACATTGTAATCCCGTGGGCCACATATAAAAATATATATCTTTATATTAGATGTGGACTCATTACAAACATTTATTGGAGAAAAAATTTAAAATGGAATGAACTATTGTTATTGTTTTCATTATTTTTCAAGTATACAAACATAGATAATTTAATAATAATAATTCAATTATCAAATATGCCTAGCTCTAGCAATAAGCAGCCCTATAAAGTTACAAAAATCAAGCATGAAGGTGCGGGGGGTCACTGTAAAACACAGTACTTCTCACTTCTAAGTATGTATAAAAACAGAAGCAACGTAATCAAATAGAGACAGTTATGGGATATATTTGTTACAAAACACTACACTAAAAACAAAAATATTGTACAAAATAATCGTATTTTGTAAAGTTGTAATGATTCTAGCTGGCCGCAAAATTATTCAAGGCGGGCTGCATGCGGTTCTCGGGCCGTGGGTTGGCCACCTCTGATCTAGTGATATACAATCACGATTCTGACGGTATATTTGACATATATTGATAATTTTTTCTTGGAGAACCTCAGTGTAAATCACATATAAGCTCGTTATATGCAACGTTTTACAAAATAAATTCATCCTTGTATTCTAAGTATCATTTTAATACAGTTATTAGTCAGTTAAATAACTAGTAAGGGGTTAGTTATTTAAAATGTTCATAAAACCCGACGGCTAAGAATAAACGTTTGAGCCCTCATTGATCAAAGTAAAAGTTTGCGCGATGATATCTTTGACAACTATGGTATTTCTTTCTCCAAATATCTCACAATTAATCTCCTGTGCGGAGAAAAGTCCCGAAATATCATTCGCTGTAGAACAATGACTGATTCGATAACTCTGCAATGGGGGTTTTGCAGTATTAATATCTATTGATTGCGACTCAGGGGTGGAGTAGGGGTGGGGTGATGTATTTGCTTGTCAAAAGGACCCCGGAAACCTCCAATAGAGAACACAATTCGCTTGAATGATGAAAGCCCGTCTTATGAGTCACGATCATTAATCTACCTGTTATGAAGCATATTCATTTGGGGTTTTGCTCCGTGACTTTTCTAGGATGCTCATTCATTGTTGGAGACGACCACACCAGGGAAATGGCAGCTTGGATTAATTAATATGGATTATTGGGATGTCAGTGGTAATGTTGGCTTTACTCGCAATGATGTAATTTAATTGTAAAAGTGGAAATAATGGTTCCAGGGCGCTGTGTTTTAGATAGGATAAAGATATGATTTGAGAAGTAGTGAGGGATTTTAAGAATTATAAGAGTAAATACATTCTGCAGATTTTGTTGGAAGTAATTAATGAAGCCTATATTATTTTTTTTGAGTTTTTATATTAGTGCTTTTATAATAAATGCAACATGGAAAACGCCACTGTCATTTTAATGACTCCTAAAAATGGTTCAGTATGGTTTAAATATTTTTTAACCAGTAAACTGTGGCACCACCGTTTGAGAGAGCACTATCATGTGTGTCACGGAAATCGAGCGATGACGAATATACTCGTCAATCCTAGAGTAAGTGTCGCTGTCATTGACAAAACATTGGATCAAAAAGATGGGTTTATTTTATAAAATTGGCAATTTTATTACTAATACTTATTTATTTGTTTATACATACATATTACACGAAAAACGCAAGAAAAAATAAACACATGTAAAGGTGAGAATTTTTTTAAAAAATCGGTAAAAGTCAATTTTACGACTTTTTGCCTTTGCCCTTTTTAGTCTAACATCTAAAAAGCATTATCCTCGCATATAAATAATGAACTTATACGCTGTTTCAGCTGGTGCATACGGAGGCGCATAATTTTTGATCTATTTGTTTTACACCAGCCTGGCTTCAAAATATTCTAAATATCTTGAAATATAAGAATACGTTTTATTTTTCTCAAAAATTACGAGTTAAATAGCCAATGGTCACTACTTTTTACGCATGACGAATGTATTCATCATGAAACAAAATCCTGAAACTTCTCCATGACGAGTATACTCGTCAATCACGATTAACTGGTTAAATGCGCAAATTTGCACGCCAGAATAGAAGAGGATATTAAAGAGTGTGTGTTCTCAGTTCAGGTGTCGTCATTCTTGACACTTGACCATGGCTCAAAATTATGAGGTCCGTAGCCAATAGCTCACACGTGTTGCTTTATGTGCGATTTTAATGAACATTAGCTACTAAACAATTCACACACACACACACCTATCGCGATAAGGGAGACACAAAATACAAGGACAGGACAAGAATAAGAGGAGAAACCATGTTTAATATTCTTAGCTCAAGAAAGGGGTGGGGGAATCTTTGATTGCTATAGATAACGCTAAGTAAACTGAAGCATCAGTTGACGGTGCATGCGCATTAACTGTTTTTGCAGCCGATATAGCTATGAACCTTCATTTGGCCTGCCAACAAAGTGGTAGTACAATGAAACGTTGCACGAACGCTGAGCTCGCTGATATGCATCTGGCATTCAAGATCGCTGGTTGCAAATGGACGCACCGCACATCGGTTTGTACGCTTAACGTAACTTCTGGAGAGGCAAACTCCCACCCACTCTTCCTTTGCACACTTTCACTAGAGATTGTTCGACACCGGATCCTTCCTCTTATACACACAAGAACGTAAGCGAAGTGTAAGAACGGCGAACAATGAAGAGAGTGTGTCGGATCTGGTATCTAATACCAGTATGACAATGTGCAGAATAATCCCAATACCAATATGTGGGCTATTGCCAGTCATGTCTGGGTTTCCCATATGAACGTCTGGCGTTGTACTGGAGTACTTGTCTGGAGTGTACTAACGACCTGCGCTCCTATCACCCCGACATGCACCCGTATTGTCCCTTTAATGTTCTTTTTTCTTAATTTCTTGTTGTTTTAGGGATAATCAACCTGTTTTGTACTCTTATATGTGTCCTGTCTTTCTTGTGTTTTGTGTCGTCCTTACCTCGTCAGGAAAGCGTTTCTGAACAGGCATTCTTAAGTGATTTCCCATCGTCTAGCTGTATATTTGTCCCTAAAGTTTGTAACCGTTGGACACTGATACATCTTGTATATGCACAAAATGATATTAGTAGATATATAAATATAAAACATGTGACGGATCCATCCGCGCGATTATATTAACACCTTGGGGACTCTTCGGGGGAAAAATAAATTAATTCAACCAACTTTCTATCAAGAAAGCGTGATTATGTAAATGAAGAATATTATATAAATTCTGTTTTCGCGAATTTGTGGGCTGGCACGTTGGAATTGGCAAGTAGGAGTTAGCATAGAGTCTGCGAGTTAGTTTGTTAGTTGAAGATTGAAAGATAGTAGAATTATAAAGAGGTCGTGGAGCTGTCTAGGAAAACGGATTACACCAGTGAATCAACGACATTGATCAATCCCGATAAAGATCACCTGCAAGATTCCATTGTAGGATCCGATGCATAAAGGGTACAGGTATCGTGAGCTTGATTAATTAGAAGTTAGCTTATTAGCGTGCGACGTAGTTATATTTGAGCGCATTTAAGCTGTCCTAGATTCAGTTGAGGGTTCGTAGTAGTATCTCCGTGTTATAGAATCTCACCTCCGCGCTCTACTATTTGATCGCCTATCTTAATTCGATTGTTATTGTGTCTGATTGATATTTTGGTAACAATAAATTAATTAGATTGAAATCATGTCTGATGATCATTCAGTTTCTCCCACACACCTAGCCGGGTTTACAAGCAGACAAGGGGGTTCAGAGTCAAGCAGGGACTGACAGGTATTTTTTAGTATCCGAAAATTAAATAAAGGGAATAGAAGCAAGAAGAAAAATAACAAACAAATAAATAAATAAAATAATTTGCATATTAAGACATGTTTAAAATCCATTTACATTAAGCAAAAACTAGATAAATTACTATCATTAATTATCAGTTAACATGATTATAGCAAGTTTCAAAATTTTAGGAATTTCAGTTCCCATGATAGAGCAAAATTTCCTTTTATGTTTTACAAATAATAATTTATAAAAAGTGACAGAGAGAGAAAGAGAGAAATTAAATTTATTACTTTATATATTTTTCCTTAAATGTATACTAATCTCGAAAGTTTTTAGCTTCAATAACCTTTCTTAAAGTTAAAGAATTATCTCCCCTCTGATTTTCTCTCTCTAAAACTTTACAAAAGGAAAGTAGACCCATGGACAGAGGCATCCAGTATTACAACTTCCTGAGAAGCTGATTTTACAGCAATGATTACAAAGAGCTGTTATAACAGAATAGCACATAAAGATCTATTATGTATTTTATGATGGTTATAAATTTTGTACAATTCAAGTATAAAAAAAAGGCGAATCAAAGATAGCATTATGCTCAGATGATTCACAACTCCGTCTCGTAAAAGTGAAGCTCAAATCCTATGTAAAACACGTTAATATATTTGTTCACTCTGATTTTCAAAAGTTAAGAAATTACAAATGTGGTCTTATAAGGAATGACATATTATACTAATGGCTGTAGCAAAAGATAAAGAAAGCGTATAGGCTAAGGTATGGGTGTCTAAACTATGGCCGCTTGTGGGGCGCACATACAATATTTTTTTTTAGCAAATTTTAATGAACATTTTAACTCTATGTAGTTTTATTAAAATAAATTAACTTATTTTTACTATAATTTTTAAAAAATTTGAATTAGACATGAATAGGTACACATTTATTTTAAATTTTTAAAAGTTTCGTTTAATTTAGTTTGGATTTCATTAAGATGGGGAAAAATCAAGTTAATGAGAAGAATGAATTTGCGTTTGTGTTGAACAAGCAAATTGATATAGGGTTCAATAGACGAACTTGCAATTCTTCATGCATTTTCAAGATGTTTGTCAGTGATCTTTGTCTTATTTTTGTTTTTTCTTGGAAAATAACTGTTCACAAATATAAGTACTGCCAAAAGCTGAAGACATTAATAAAGCGTGAGTGTGAAAATGAGGATATTTGTCGCGGTGTAGGTGATTTTTATAAAACTCCAGTGTAGAAACATTCCCAAATTTTTCTTTCAATTGAATGTCACTTTGCAGTTCAATGGATTCCATTTGAAGATTTGAAGTTATTTATTTCTAGAGAAAACGGAGTAGTAAATATATTGAAATACTCTTCGTTTTTTCGAAAATCCTGAAATCTTCTTTCAAACTCTTCAATTGAATCGAAAATTATTGCAACATATTTTGTGCATACATTTATTTTCTTTAATAAAAATGTGTAAATTGAAATATTTTCATAATTTGCGTTTGGGCCGCACTTTAGACAAGCATGGGCTAAGGCATCTAAACCTTTTAAAACTTGCTGTAAACTTGGTAATTAATTATATTTTGAAGGAATACATCTACTTTAACCTTAGAATAAATTTAAATTTCGATATAAGTAACCTACTTACATAGCTTGTCTACAATATTTCAGAAAGATATGCATTAATTTTATGATTCGGGCGCATTGAAACAGTTCTTTTTTAACAAAATTCAAATAAAATTCAATAATATAATAGATTTCAAATAAAATTCAATGACAATATAACAACAGTTTTCATGAACAGAAGAATTGTCATTTTTACTATCGTGTATGATTACTTTATGAGTAATAAAAGACAGAAAAGGTGTGAAATCTCAGATAACTACATAACAAAGGTTAATTCCTCTGCTTTGTGTGATGGAAAATATGAATTTTAGCAATACAATTTATATCTTTTTAAAGAGTTTAAAGAAACTGCCTTTGAAAACACATAAAAAGGGTTTACTGATTAAACCAAATAGGGATTAGTCATTGCTTTGCCTTGAACTATAAAAAATTTGAAAAACCTGTGACTCTTAGGGTCCAGCCGTAATACTTTCATTGATAGGATTTGGTTTATGGTTGTGAACTTTATGACTTTCTTTCAGCCTAATTGACTGCACATAGAGCCATTGCTGCATTCATAAGCTTTATAGGCCATCTTTACTTGATGTTCAGAAATATATTTTAATAATGGGATATATGGGGTCAAGGTAGTCCAACAACTAAAGTCACAAGTTAATTTGTACATATAGTCAATAAGGATATATAGGAATTCTAGAATTATAACTGAACATGACTACCTCACGAAACATCTGTATAGATTCGGCTTAGTAGATTCCTCAGCTTGCTTCTTACGTATTGCTACGACAGGAAAAAAAGGAAAGAAAAAAAAAGGAAATGGAAAGGATGATCAGGAAAAAAAGGTTACAAGCTGCAGCATTTGAAACCTACATATTGTGGAGAAATTTTGTTTCCACAGAGTGGAGATAAATGGCGCTACTTGTCATACTGGTGGTTTGCGGGTAGGGAGTGAAAGTTCCCAGAAGGTTCAGGACGATTGAAATGGCAAGAAACTTAGAAAATTGGTCTCATTTGGAAGTGCGAGCCGTGATTTAATTTTTATGGGCAAAGAATGAGCAGACAACATGTAGCGAAATTGTGTCACTCTTTTCAATCAGGCAGACAGGATGTCGAAAACCGCAATATGGTAGGGAGCGGCCGGCCAAGTTCTTCACGGCACGAATTGGAAAATTGATTCAAAATGATCGACAGGTAACTCTGCGTGAAATCTCGTCAGAGCTGGGACTGAGCTATGGCAGCGTGCAGCATATCGTTTCTGATGTGCTGCAATATTCAAAGACAGTGCTGTGAAAACATCCGTCGACACCTGGCTCAATGGACAGGGACCTGATTTCTACCAAGACGGGTTAAACAAGTTGGTTCTGCGTTCTGATAAATGCCTAAATAGACTTGGTGATTATGTTGAAGTGTGATAGGCACAAATGCCTCATAATTCCTTTTTGTATTTTCTGTCTATTGTTAATGAATATTTCTTTATTCGACTTGTCACCTTTTTTCTGATCAACCCTCGTGCATACATATGTGTGGAGATCATTTAGTCTCTAGTTCCGTATTTGGCGAAGTAGCAGCAGTTATTACTATTAAAAATCTGAGATTTCTGATTTGTGTAGACTGATGGTGCTCATGACTAACAAAGGATTTAAGAAAAAAGGATGCTCAAATCGAGTCTAGAAGCTGATTCCCGATTTCTCCAAGAACTGCCGTTAGCAAAATATCAAAAGTTCACACATCTTATTTTGAACAGAGCTTCACATTCTTTTCATGTCGTCATGTGGCTTAAAGATGGTGCGTACAATTCAGGTGTCTTTTAAATCACTTATCAATCATTATTTAAAATATAACGAATAATTACAATCAAAATGTAACATTCAATAACGAAATCTTTCGATAATAATCTTATAGTATGAGTTTTTAATTCAAAGCAATAAAAATTATCAAGAATCCACGTGTGTTAAATTATTTAGCACTAAATTCTTTTCATGCCGTCATGTGATTTTAAGGGGGCATTTTACAGTTAAGAGGTCATTTTCACTACTTACTAATTATTAATTAAAATATAAATAAACCTGATTCAGTGGCGTTACAGCCCACGAGGGACAAGGCTTGCTGCGCCCCTTTCAGTTTCGTTACCTGGGGCACTGAGATGCATGAGCAGATGTTCCGGTGAGGTGCTCAATCAAACGCAACCAGTGTTTAGTTCCCAAGGGATACCAAACTTCCAGTGTTTAGTTCCCAAGGGATAGCAAACCTCCAGTGTTTAGTTCCCAAGGGATAGTAAACCTCCAGTGTTTAGTTCCCAAGAAAGTCTGGTACTTATTTATCGACCCACTGACGAGATGAAATGATGAGTCGACCTTATCGAATTCTGTTTAAAGTTTTGAACCCCAAACTTGTGGCGTGGGCGGAAGCGCGATACGCTAAAACTCCGCCACTGGGCTTCAAAATGTAAACAGTTACAACCAAAATATAGCATACAATGAAATTTGTCGTTAATAAAATGTTACAGCATAACTGTAATACGAAACAAAACAAAACAAAAAACCAATTTCTTTAATATCGTTAGTCCAAGAGATCTTTTATCGAAATTGAATAAAAACTGAGAAAATCAATATTTTTAATGAAAGCGTGCAGTGCGTGTAGTTATTTTCGAGATTACTTTTATTTAAGAAAAAGATATCGCTTTTTAAGGTATTGTTTACCACTAAATTACGTATGTATTTATATTTTTTCAAGTTACAAGTTTCAAAAACTCGTCGAGAGCTCTTCAGATACGGTATGGATTAATTAATCCCAGCAACGCCTTGCACTTGAGAAACAATTACCAGTTTTTAAACAGAATGGATTTCACAGAGGGAAGAGTAGCAGAAGATTAGATATCATTCCAGCTCCTTTAAATACCCTCTAATACCAAACTATTAGACACTCCCTTTTCATTTACCGCGAACCAAAAAACCCTGGCATTCCGTTTATCGAATGCGAATAGATGCTTCCCAACCTATTAGAACGTTCTCATCAGAGGGTCTCTTTCAATGGTCTTCCATTACAGCCGATAATCGAAAATGTCAGGGACGAAAAAAAAGTTGCTCATTTTCTTGAATTTCTGTGAGGGACGGAAGACAATAAAAGAGAAATGGAACCCAGGGTGTGTTGACGAAGGTCGATCTTAAAATGTTCCACTTCCTCCAAATGTCGGCTTGTACAAAAGAGTTTAGGTTGTGACACCCGCTTTAATTACTCACCTTCACGTAGGGGAGACGCCCTTATTTGCTGATCATCAACCTCTTCAATATAAAAGGACCCCCCCCCTTTTCAGTGTTATGAGTAATTCATCAACTGTGAGAAAAAAAATCAGTGATTTTGTTTGAAAAGTTTAGTTTGCTCATGTGTGCTTAAGAGCATTAAACTGAATATAGTTTTAAGGGAACATGTGTGGTACGAAAATTACATGAGAAAATTACATGATGCACAAAATTTTTTAGCTTAATGATTTTGAAAATTTTTTTGGTTGCCTTCTGTGTGTATAGATTACGTAAAACAGAATTTGTGCTTGAAATTTCATAAAAAGCTAACCATTTAATTTTTTATGAAAAATATTTTTTGAAGTGGTTTTAAAACGTTACTCCTCCTACAAAAAGGGACGTACACACATGAAATTCGATTTATAAATGCGTCAAACTATGTACAACTATAGATGGTATGGGTTTTGTGATAACATGATTGGTATTCGTACAATATATCTTTTTATGAATGCTTATTGAAAATTTCTAAGAAAATGCATGCGTTCTAAATTCAATTATTTTTTTAAAAAATAAGTATTGATTTGTGTGTGATTGAAAAATGCATACCAACTTTTGTTACATGTATTATTAGCAATAATTTGAAAAAATATTTTAGCATTTGGCACAATAGAAAAAAAGCCTTAGCATTTTAAATGAAGACAAACTAGTTATTTTATCTTTCTGAGATGAAAATTTTGATTTGCCATAGGGATGTGAATAAAAACGAACGTAAAAGTCATCATAATTCTGCATTTTTTAAATATAAAGCGTTCAAATTTTGTGACATTATTGTTAAGTATATAAAAGACAATTTACTCTAAGAAAATAAAACCTATTTTTATCATTTGAATCGTACTGTGTCCCTTTAATCAACAAATTGTGTAGCATGCTGAGTATTTATTGAACGCTTTTTTCCTCGTTTAAACAGAATTTTTTTTCCAATTCATCCATTTTTTTCCTATTGAGTGATGGCACAGATTTTACATGTTTGATATCTTATGGTGAAAATGACATGAATGTTGTATTGTATAGTATGTATAGGTATATATATCAGTGGTGCACGCAAAAAGTTTTCAGGGGGGAAGGTCCCATGGTTGAAAGTCCCCCAACTCGCATCATACCTCAAGACAACACCAATTGATTCTTCTGATTTTGTCGATTTTGTTAACAAAAAACAGTAAAAAAATAAATTATTGAATTAATAATTAGCATTAATTAATAAAATAAATTCTTAATTAGAAGTACTTAGTTAAACTTTACGTTATGTATATATATTTAGGATTATCACCAATCGAAAAAACTCAAGGGCTTTGAGGGTTGTCCGGACCCCTAAGACGCCCTTGTGTGCGCCACTGATATATACCTATATACATAAAGTAGGTCTACACCTATATACATCACTAACTGTATCTGATTTGGAGTTGGGTTGTACAGTTATTTCAAATATTGGCCAATTCAGTATCTTTTGGCTTAGGTTTTGATTGTAGGGAATGCGCGTTAAAGTTTGGGCTCTTATGACCATAAAAGGAAATGAAATAGGATTTGAATTTCAAGATTGGGTGATATCTGTGAATATTTAAGGCAGGAAAACAAATATAAAATTGTAAGTATAATTCAGTTAAATAAATATGTATATATATATGTATAGCATGCAAAAATAAAAACAATTTTAAAAATTAATTTTTCAGGAAAAGTACATGTCATGTATCTCTCTATATAAAAAAGTTTTTCTCGTGATGATGTAATAAATTTATTTATCTCTCACATGAGAACAATAGTAAAAAAAAGTAGTAAGTCCTGTTCATCATTATGGTTACGAATTGAGCAATGAGTATAAGCAGTTGTATAAATTGTACAAGGGGGGTTATTACATTGTTAGGCGGAAAGAGGGTACTTCCCCTAGTATTTTGAAATTTTTTTTCAATACCTCTATTGTGCACTCACTCGTTTGTTTTTAAGTTAAATTTATCATTTATTACATCTGTTATTTACCCATTTTGGATAATAACATATTTTTTTTGTATATAATCCCTTGCAAATCATTTATAATTAAACTTTTAAATAAATCTTGTGTTTTTATCGCGTAATATTAAAGAATAGGCCCCGGATTTGGAATCTTTTTCAAACGTGAAAATACTCTCTAACATTAATATTGTATTCTGGCTTCACTATCCCGTAGAGCAGTAATTTTCAAACTGTGGGTAATGCTCCCTAGGAAAGTGTGACATCCCTGTGTGTGGGGACGCGAGCATATTGAAAAGTCTAAATTAAAATATTTAAAATAAGTATTTGTTTACTGAAAGAATCAAAACAAAAGACATTCTGACATAATAAAAATTAAATACACATTTAATTTTAATTTAATTTTTACTCATAAATGTATCAGTACTACACAATGTTTTTGATAGCTAATTTATCAATACCAAATTAAAAACACGTTTCATAATTACCAGTGCCTACCATGGACTTGTCATATACAAAATTTAATACTTATCTTGATAATTTGTATGGTTTATAATTAAAGTTGTATTGTAGCTTTAGAGTCAAGGTACATTTTTATTGCTTTCAATTAATTGTTATTGTATTGGGGGGGGGGAGGGTGAGATGAAAATTATGATTGTGAAAATTGGATCCCAAATGCTGAAAGTTTGAGAAGCGTTGTTGTAGTCAGAGGCGTATTTTATCGCTTTACTCATCTTAAAATGATTTGATGATTTTTTTTTCTGGTAGGAAATGTGTGTGTCTCTCATTTTTTAATACTTCTTCAATAATTAGTAAGTTTGTGGTAACCTGTAATTTCCCCTTACATTCGAACCCTCCTGTCTATCTGTAAACCCGGCTAGATGTGTAAGAGGAACTAAATAATCTACGGACATATATATAAAATGCCAATCTAATTTGATTTATTAATTCTTATTACTAATTATGAACAAGAACAACACAATTCTAATTAAGGTATATAACAATGGTAGAGTGCAGAGATGAAATACACAAAGGTGGGGATAATATTACAAAACGTCAACTGAATCTAAGATAGCTTAAATACGCTCATTTGAAACTACGCCGCACACTAATAAACAGCTTTTACTTAATCAATTTTTCGATACTTGATTTCTTAATGCTTCGGTTCCTTCACGGAGAACTTCAGACACTATCTTTAGCTGGATCAAATGACGATGGCTCCACACTTCGTAATATTTATTTTCACTGCTTTTCAATCTTCCCTAACCATTTCTCCTTGCACACATCAAACGTATCAACTTCACTTAACTTGTCAACAACTACGTGCCGACAGCTCACTTGCTTCACTTTACTTCACTTACCCTTCAACTCGCGAAAACCGAATTTATATAATATTCCTCATTTACATAAATCACGTTTGGTTTCTCGATGAAGGTTGGTTGAAATAAATATTTTGATTTAAAGGGAAAAGAAGATATTAGTAGAATCGCGTATAGATCCGTCACAAGTTATCCCTTTATTCGTTAATATGAAAAATTAACTATTTATGCAATGTTTTAAAATTATAAAAATGTTACAGATTTTCCTGAAAATTAAAACATTTTTCTGTCTGGAAATATTTTTCGCATTTAATTCAGGCTCTTGTACATTTAGTGAATACAACTTTTTAAATCATTCAGAAAGAATATTCAATGTTAAAATCAGAGGAATATTAATAATAATTTTTTTTATTTGGGCCAGTACTTAACCAGCTGGTATAATTGTGTAGGGTAAATATGCATTTGATTATACAACTCATAATATTTATTCAATAATGAATACTTTTCGAATTTTTTTTGAAAAAAATATTGACTGTATTAAAAAATTAAGAAAATCAGATTGTGTTTATTTTCTGTAATCCAAAATTGCTTTGGCCTTAAATTTTGCAGTAGAAACTTGCTTAAAATAGATGCACTTATTTAAGTTAATCATTTTTTAGGGTATATATATATATATATATATATATATATATATATTATATTTTAGAATTCATTCAATATTTTCGTAAATTATTTTTTTTAATTATCAACTTGTATGACCTCCATAGACTTTAATTTTAATTTCATCACAGAAATTAACAATTATTCACGGTTTTTTACTGTCATTATTTTTTGCGTGGTTAATTTATGTGGCGGCTTATTCAACGACTCATGCAGAAAAGTAATTTTTTCAAATGTTTTTTATCGTAAAATATATTTTATAAATATTATGTTCTGAGGTAAAAAAGGTTTCAAGTTAGGTTATTATTTTATCCACAAAATACATGCAAAAAAATTCAATGGGTAATAATCAATCCTGAACAATTCAGTAGCTAACGCAAATGCTATCACGACTAACAGATTTTGTATGGTATCAAAAGTAATTGGACAGCTACTTTCTTTCAACAATGATGTAGGTTATGATGGAGGAAGTTTATTTATTTTAAAAAAAATGATAGGTTTTGATGTATTTATCTTTTTGTTTAAGGTAGACTCTATTCTCCTAGGAAATCTTTTAGCTATTTACGAAATGTTTTTGCCCTAATTGCATTCCGGTCATCTGTTGCGATGCTAGTGATGATGATGATTGACCAACAAACCTACATTCTAATAATTTCTATACTTTTGAGAAGTTATATTGATGATCAAGATAAAATTGCCAAAACGCAACTTATATGTCTCTGTGAATATTATATTGCATTAGCTGTTATATTCTATAAAAATAGCTTTTTACATCACTTGGGGTCCGGCACGTCCATAGGAGCCCATGTTAAATTGCGTAAGTTTATGTACCTTTTTCTCAGAAACTACTTACTTCTCACGGATAAAATTTTTACAGCAAATTATGTGTACTATCAATAAATTTTTAACGAAGGTTTTTGATTTTTTGTTAAAAGTTAAAATAATTATGAATTTTTCAAAAAAATGTCCAATTTTTTAACCTGAAATTTAGTTTAAAAAAGCTTTATCTAAAAAAGTTTGCCAGATATATCTAATTCCTCCCATTAAAATGTGTTAACATGTTAAAAGTATGTGCACTGGAAATTTGAGGAGTATGTAATAAGTAGTTTTTAAGAAAAGGTACACATAAAGTAAAAAATACTACATTTTGAGAAAACAGGCTTTAAAGTAAAAATTTGTCATTTTTGAGCATTTACTTTTTTTAGTACTTTCCAGAAGCGAATGAAACACTTTCTTTTTACCCACTGGTTTTACAAAAGGCTCTTCTAATTTTCTTTTTTTTTCATTATTTTTAACAAATTAGCCTTTTTGGGAGATCTCAAAATGCTTTCGTTGGGCTACACGAATACTAAGTGCATCTAATTTTTTGAAACATGGGTCACAATTATAACTTGGTTCAATATTACAATGTTTTAAGATCATTAATTTTGCTACATGACTCCATATTGAACTGCGCAATAGCCATATTTACCCCAATTTTAACATTTTTAATTCCACAAAAGTAGATTTTAGAATTACTGACCATATTATTAACTGTTAACTGACTCATTTGAACAAAAGTGTACCCATACACTTTTGGATATTCCTAATACACTCTAATTTTTTCACTTGAACATCATATGGATTTGCGCTCATCAGAAGCTTATGCAAGGAGAAGCACAGGTACTCCTAGCAGAGCTCATTTGATGCACGTCAAGGAGTAGCTTCATTTAAAAAATAAATAAAAATACTTCTAATTTATATAGTTCTAATATTTACTCATACTCTATATCATTTTAAGCAGAAATATTTGAATTTTTAAAAAATATAAAAAAGTGAAAATCGATAATTTTTTAAAAATTCCTGTGCAGGACCCCCCTTAATTTTTTAAGATATGACATCTTGACTTGAATGTAATTCTTCAATCAAAATATAATAATTTCTCTTCTCTCTCTAATAGGCTTCAATATTCTGTACTAAAATCAATTTTGTTCCTACTTTTAAAATCTGAGCACAAGAAATCATTGATATTCACTGGATGATTGATCTCAAGCTATCTCTCTAACGCTTAAAAAGTAAGAAAATTGCGTGAACAGTTTATGGAAGTTTCACACGTAATAGTGTAGTGAGTATTTACTAACATAGCATTAAAAAGCAACTCGAGAGCTTTTGTCGAAGGACCTCGTCATTTTGAACCATGGTCAAGGGACGAGGAATGACATCAATCTCAATATTTTGTATCTCGGTCTGATATATCACAAAAAATCATCAACAGATAAACTCTTGTTCTCTCACCTTTTCTCTTTCTTTCTCTCTCTCTCTCTATATATATAATTAGGATAAAGGTAGGCACAGTACAAATTGTTAAAATCCTTTTAGCTCGGCTTAAAGCCTGAGTAATGTTTAATTTTCCTGTGACATCTGCCTTGCTGTATTTCTTTTATTTGATGTAGTTAATTTAAGTTAGGTAATTTTAGTAACTTAGGCTATTATATATGAAACAGTGTATCTGAAATGATGGTCCGAAAAGGGGACACATATTATTAAAACAACAAAAATCTCATTACAATATGAAATGGGAAAGTAATAAACGGTAGGTAGCTTTTTGATTGCTTTAGCAGCCACCTAAATCAAAATTCTAAAGAAAATACTCTAGAACTCAGATCAAAAGGAAACCAATCCTTACAAATCTCTTCCGAAACCAGACAAAAGAGGGAAATGAACAGAAATCCATCACGAATCAAATCTCAACACAGCCAAACTTCGCCATTTTCGCATCTTGAGGTACTTCTTTATATATATTTGACTTCTCTGTTCATCACCAGATATGGAGCAATACTGATACGCTAAATAATCTGATATGAAATTTATGTAAGGAACTGCCACTAACATTGCGGGAATGACGATACGACGAGTAATTTTCAAATAGGGAAATTTCCGATCGTAGAACATTTCTTTAGTTTCACTGGCAATTCTTAGAAATGGGCTAATTCCACATCCAAGAACATGACAGAGATCAATCTAGAACCATCATTTCAGTAAATGGTGGTGGAGGAAATTCTGGATGAAGTGGATTAATCTAAGTATGCTAACAGTTGAACGTCATCAAGGGGCAAGTCATGTGACATGTATTTCGGGAAGAAAGATCGTGTATTAAATAAGCACAACACTCAAGTACATGTCACACTAAATTCAAATACTGTATGTTTAAGAAGCCACCAGAAAATATTCGTCATAATAATGTGCAGTCGGGGATAATCTATGATTCTTTAACTGGACTGCGTCTCTTATCGGACCGCCTGGATGGACAAAAGAATCCCCCCCCCCTTCTACAAAAAAGAGCTGTCGAATTTACTACAAGTTCAGGTGAACGATTATGTGGTTCCAGCACAACCAAATGCCAGTTCATGGTGATAGAAATGTGAACAACCACCTGGGCATTCAATAAGAGATGGATTGATTTTGGTGGATCCACTTCTTCGATTTTCTAATCTCTTAATCTATCCTGTTTGAAAATTTTTCTTTGTGTGAGATGCCCATTCAATCATCAAAGGATTTTTGTCGAAAGAATTAGTGTCTTGTCTTCTGGAAAATGCCTGCAATCTTTTAATGAGATTTTTTTCCATTACCTAAGTCTAGCTTGTATCGCATAACGCAATTAGTGATTGCTGATTTGAACAGTTGTTTTAACTTTTCCCTTAATAATTATGTTCTTCGAATACGCGTGTTTACTGTGATTACGAAAACATTCTCTAGGGGCTGCTTTGGTGATAATCTTCATTCTTATGAGGGTTTCTTCTTTTTTTATTGGCTTTTATCTCCACCTACTTCCAGTTGGACTCTCGTTTCAAATTCACTACATAGAAAAATTGCTTGCCGGTGATTCAAATCTTTCTCTTTAAATTTTATTTTAATGTGAAATAGGCGTAATGGAGAACCGTAAAGAAGATCTTAATTTTCTAAACTTAAAATCCCTTATGGAGATATTTAAAGTAAGATAATTCGAAAAAAAAAAAACTTGGGCCTGTTTTCC
This sequence comes from Trichonephila clavata, assembly GCA_019973975.1. Taxonomy (NCBI): domain Eukaryota; kingdom Metazoa; phylum Arthropoda; class Arachnida; order Araneae; family Nephilidae; genus Trichonephila; species Trichonephila clavata. Next base: position 44,571 of record BMAO01029294.1, read on the forward strand.
ATGTGTTGATATGTACTTCTGAGCTAAATCTGAGTTTGACACATTTTTAGATTGCTTTTGTGAATAAAAAAAAACTACATTAACATAAATCTTAAAAATTTAGATGAAATAGCTAAGGAAATAATGAAGATTGTTCATCTAAAAGACGGAAAATAAGGAACAATTCAATATGTTTCTCAATGAGGTACTTTATACCTGACCAAGCATTCACCTCTTCTAATTTCATAAACTAATTTCTAAACAGAACCAGCAAAAATAAAACAGAGTGCCAGCAATTTAAGAAAACAATTTTCTTCTGGAACAACAGGTGCATCTTAGCAACATAACCCTTATTCTCGTAAAATTCGTACTTCTTCAATAGCAGGCACCTAGCCTCGAAGGCTATCCAAAGAACGAAATTAATACAAATTATCCATATTACTTTTATTTATTCAAAAATTATTACTCGCCTACTTAGTAGTGTTGGCATATTAGTTTCTGCAAGCCTACGCCCGCTCGCCAATTGGTTGGGAAGTGCGTCTTAGGCAACACTGAACATCTCAGGTGGTCTGTTTTGTGGTGCTGTGGGCGATAGTAGCACTTTTGCGTGACTACTCGGTGAAATGTAATTGAGCAGTCATGATCAAAGTTTTAACTGGAGGTGGCTGCTTGTTCCTTCTGTTGTTATCATGGAAATTGGCTCCTGGAAGAAGGAAATGTCTAATTATTTCTTAAGGACGGAATATGTAAGACACAAGGTAGAGTAAATCAGTGGTATTCTTATGTTGTGGAACCCACGCTGTAGCATTTAACATTTTCTATATTGTTTATAAAGTCCTTTTTTTAAATGCTTTGTTACTATGTCAAAAATACAAACATTGATGTATTTTTTGTTGATCAGTGTTAGTGAACAAGTGGGTTAGACACCGACTGTGAATTGGAATAAATCTAGGAGATATTTGGCAATTCTAAAAATTTATATATTTGTTTTTGATTTAACTATAAATTAAGAAGTAAATGTTTCTCTTAGTGAAAAAGAGTTTAAAGAGAGAAATTTTCTTCCGATATAATATTTCTTTAAATTCAGGAATTTTTTCTTAGAATGGTTTATAAATTAAATTTAACCTTTGGGAAGTTTAATTCTATTTATAGTAAAATAAGAAATACATATTTCACTATACAGACGAAAGTTTTACGCTTGTTTGCATACTTAGGTTATTTTTACACCCCCCCCCCTTCTACTGCTGTGTTAAGAGTGTTTTCTTCTGCCTCAAAAATAATAATATTTTCTTGTGTTTTTTCGTTTTTTAACTACACATACAAAAAATAAATATACAATATAAATGATTTTTTTGTATTTTTATTTATTTATTTTAAATTTTTCCCATGAGTAATATTTTTTGAAAGTAACTCTCTCTAATGCATATTTCTAAAATTCAATATTCTTTGATCTGTCACACATTTTTTTTTTCATTCCCTTTCAGTTTTTTTCTCAGATCATTTGAAGCAGTATTCTCATTACAAAAATTATATTACGAACAACTTTTAATTCTAATTCCTTCATTAAGTTATTGATTTCATTTAAAATTTTCAATGTTAGGTATATTCACCATATATAATGCGCACCTTTTCTTTCTTTTTTTTTTAACGAAGAAACCTGAAATATATATGGGCTCTTATCTTCGAAGTCTCAAAAAAAAAACGTGTGAGAGGACAATGAAATTAACCTGACATAAATAAACAGTTTAAGAAAATAAAGTGCAAAAAAAAAACAACAACAGTTTTCTGATAAACATAGAAATCTAATTTTCTTACGCTCATCTTTTCTTTATTTTTAGAGCCATAACTTTTATAACCGACTTATAACGCGCAACCGTAAAATTGTATCCTATTTTTGTATTAAGATATCAAAATACCCTAAAATCATAATTTTTTCAAAAAATTGACAAATTTTTTTATGATTTTATTTTATAGGCCATCTTAATAGCTTTATAAAAATACCAAGTTTTTTTATTTTCTATTCACGAGAACAAAATCTACAAGCGTTTTAGTAAAAGCAGATGCCATTACTTTAAGCAAGATGTCATACTTTAAAACACGTTTTACTCGAAATGTATTTTTTTTTTTTTTGAAAATGCTCAAACGGGGACAGCGATTGCTGAAAAAGTTTGGAAAATAATTAACTGAAATTTTTTGTGTATGTTCGGTATAATAGTAGAAGTGAACCTTCAGATTTATCCATCACTGTTTTATTACAAAACTTACAGCCCCTTATGTGAATATATTACTGCTTTTTAAGCAATTTCATATAATAACTAAGATAAAGTGCTCTAGGTTTTGTAAAAATTAAAATATCTCTTATCCTAAAGATCATTTCAAAAAGGAATAGCGAAGTAATACATCAGAATTGAAAATTTGTTCATAAACTATTGGTACAAAATGAGTTGGGTTTATGTTATTTTTTTAAAAAATTTACCCATTTTTTCCCATTTTAGTAGTAATAATTTATTTTTCTTTTCTTAATTTTAGCCTTTTTTTCTTAAAATGTACTAAGTAAATCTAAAAACCACAAAAAAAAATCTCCACATCTTCATTTTTTTTTTAAAAAAAAGTTGCGCAATTAGTCGGATACCTTAATAATGCGCTTTATACGCTGGAATACGGAAAATATATGAAATGCGTTCGTATATTAATAAAAACTGGTAATTGATTTTTGAATGTATCTCCATTAAAATAAAGAATAAATTAATTGCAAACGAAAGAAAATCAAATCAAAGACTATAAATAAATATAAAGTTTTTTTTAAATGTAACTTGATTATTTGTTTAAAAACTGTAATATAAAAAGGAATCTTATTTTTTCTTCTTTTTCGGCTGATTTTAACAAGCAATTTTTCTAATGATACATAAGTCTTTATTTGTATCGACTTTTAATTATTCAAGTTATAAAGTTATTTCGGAATAAACACGATATTCCATGTTTTAAACACTAACCTGCAACTTCAAACTTACATTTTAAGAGATTTTAACGACGTCTCCTTTGTGTCAAACTGTTTTCTCTTTATCATCTTTTCAAATTAGTGGAAATAAACTCCTCAAAGCCAACATCCAATTACCACGCGCATTCAAATCTTTCCCTAATAACTCTTCGAAGAATTCTCCACCGATAATTCATTTTCCACGAATTCTATAATATAATCTCTGCTTACCTTATTATACATGTCCCCCTTTATTTGGCGGCATAAAGGGTCCATTAGCAACACGTGGCGGTCTTGTAACCTCATCCTGTAGTGTGGTCTTACACGCCGAATCCTATGCTCCCAGACGGAAGTCAACTAATGCATCTTTTCATGTCAAATTTTAATGGGCGCTTTCATGGGAGTCCCGTCTAAAAGGTTCGACTGGGATTTGAATATGCTTTTTAACTTATTAGGTTAGTCTTCTTTTACAGGTTGTGAAGCAATGCATTTGATGTTTTTTTTTTGTGGGAATACCGTGTTTTCGGTTTGCTCGAATCGGTGTTATTGTGATGTGTTTTGATGGAATTTGAAGTTGTGGGAAATTTTGTTCGGTGTTGAAGGGATGTTTCTGGAAAGGGAACTAGATTTCGAGTGGCTCTGAATGATTTTATTTTATTGCTCTTTCCTAAATTGGAGTAGTGGAATTATTTTAAAATAAGATGGTGATTCTGTGTAATGAACTGTAACATAATGTTGTAAGTAGAATTATAAATAAATCTTGGGAAAATAAATTTTAAATTATGATATATTCCAGCGTTTAACGCACACTTTTAACATGGAAAAATAAATCGAAATATACGGGTGCTCGTTATACGCCAGATATAGACATGATATATAGCTCCAAAATAAAGAAATTTTATTAATTTAAAAGAAATGGCATACCTTATGAACATTTATTATTGGATAAAACATAAAAAGTTCATCATTCCGTCTTTCGTTATATCTTCAGACACATATCGAATTCTGTTTTATCTTCATCATCTCTGTTACTCTGATTTTCAAGTAAAACACCGTATTCCGTTCATATTCTAGATTGTTAGGTATAGTAAATTTTTAAATGACTTTTTAGTTATGTCAGGTTTAATTTCGTTTCATGTTTTTATTATATCCACTTACACACTACATCAAAACTTCGAAAGATATAAGAGCATTGCACCTACACATTTTAAGTTTCTTCGTAAAAAATATGCTCTCGCGCGCGTTATACGTCAAATATGTATACCTAAAAATTAAAAATTGCAGTTTGAAAATACAGTCACGCGTTTTACGCCGGAATATACGGTACTTGAAAATTATGACTATTTTTAACACGCTTTTATATAAGTTTCACTTGCATGTAACGGAATCTTAGAACTCGATTTTTACCCATTAAAAAAGATCAAATTCATTCGAAATTTCGCACACTTGTCAAGGACCGATGACAATACAATAATTTCATAATTTTGTTCCATTGTCCTTTTCAGGATCGTCAGGGATAAGGATAATCAGATTTGGCGACAATTCCAGATACCACGTCCAGATTTGGCGACTTATTGCATATATCATTTTTAAATTTGGCGACTTGTTCCATGTACTATTTCCAGATATGGCGACTAATTTCATACATCATTTCCAGATTTGGCGACTTATTCCAGATCTAGCGACTAAAAGAACAAGGTGTAACCCTAAAGCGAGTGTTTTGAAAATTTAAAGCTAATTTTATGCAAGTATAAAATACACTTGCGGTTTATAGAAATAAAACAAAAAAAGTGTTCTGTATCTGAGAAATTGGAGGGTGTGTGTGTGTTAGCAATTTTTACCCATAATATAAACATTTTTCTGAAAATGAAAATTTAAAAAAAAGGCTCGTGCATGTGAAAAAAAATAATTTGCGTTCTAACTGCTAAATATTTTTTATTTTTAGAAAGCAATACGTTTTGAAGTGATGATACGAATTAATATGAAAGGAACACGTTTAAAAGGTGAAGAAATGATTGACACTTCATATTACCATGCTTTTATTAACTCGCTTTCTTTAATGTCTGTCCGGATGGAATTTTGTAATTGATTTTAAACTGTGTGACTTTCCGAGGAGCTAGAGACTTGAAATTTGGACCATAGAGGAGAAGTGGATAACAATGCATGAAAATGTTAAAAAAGAAAACGAAAACGAAAACGAAAAGGAGGAATTTTATAATTTTTAGTCCGTTATAAAATCATGGTACATTAAAAATTTTTTTAATTTGAACTTTTTCTTTTTTACACACTTTTATTTTTTTGACCTGTTCAAAAGAGACGGAATCTAATATAACGACACGGAACTCATCCGAGGCTTCGTAAACAGAGAGAATAAATACACTTCAGACCCGTTAATTAATATCCATTGAAGAGCAAGACTAATTCTACAGCCACGTAATTCCAGCTTCAAATATCAAACTCAAGGATAAATTTAACAATAAATAAATGATAGTTTAAAAAACTAAAAAACACTCTTTTATTGTAATTCGAACTAAAAAAATGAAAAATAAATTATAGTTTGAAAAAAACTGAAAAACACACTTTTATACTGAATCGAACTAAAAAGTAAAAAAATAATTCTTAATAAAGAATAAAATGATTATAACGAGAAAATGAATGTCATTGGGGTAAAAGCGTGGGGTGTTCTATAAATGTATCAGTTGTTATAATTTTTAACTTCTATTCCGAAAAGCTGAATTAGTGTAAAAATGTAGTACAAAGCACCCCACGCTTTTACCCCAATGACATTCATTTTCTCGTTAGTCATTTTATTCTTTATTAAGAATTATTTTTTTACTTTTTAGTTCGATTCAGTATAAAAGCGTGTTTTTTAGTTTTTTTCAAACTATAATTTATTAAAAGTTGCTAGTAAATATATATTCCAATCATATTCCAGATTGTTATGTATAGTATGTTTTTAAATGGCTTTTTAATTATGTCAGGTTTAATTTCGTTTCATGTTTTTACTATCCACTTACACACTTCATCAAAACTTCAAAAGATAAGAGAATAACACATATATCTTTCAAGTTTCTTCGTAAAAAATATGCACGTTTGCGGCAAATATGTATACCTAAAAATTAAAAATTGCAGTTTTGAAAATACAATCACGCGTTTTCCGGCGGAATATACGGTACTTAAAAATTATGACTATTTTTAAAAGTTGCAACATATATAATAGGTAGTTTTTTTTATCAGAATTTTATTTTTATGATCTGGAATTAATTCTACATAAAAATGCAAATTGTGAAGCCTTGAAACTCCAAAAACAAGGAACAGTAACTATTTATAGATAAAAATGTATACCAGAATATGTGAGACAGAAGTTGTTAGCAGATACTACGCAGTGAATTCCAAACATAAATTTTGATGTCATTATATGCGAAATCCATAGTTAAAATTTTTTAACTCTCATCCATTATAGTATTGGGTTGCTCAATTAGCTGTTATTTATTACGTAATTAATTGTAGTGTATAATTAACACATTAGTCACATTATAATTAAAGATTCCTTAATAAGAGTGCGGAGCATCTTTTTCTAGAAAATTACCTTGACGAATTATGCAAACACATTAATTCATACTTTAGATTTCGGAGACATGTTTTGAATATCTTCTGCGTGGATTAATTGTTATTATGATGTAGCGATTATAATAAATTGTTGTTATTCAATAGCTAAATAGCTATAAAATTGTTTGCTTTGTTATGTAATAATGTTATACACATTAATAATTTTGTAAAAAAATAATAAAAATATTTTTGCGCATATTTACAGATTGCAAAGAAAAGCATATTAAATGTTATTTTTTCCTACATTTTTGTAGGCCTGTGTAAAGTATCTTATTTAACTTTAAATGTTATTAAAGTTATTTTAAGAAATCTCAATAATGATCAGAAATAAAACAGACTTTATTGGCATGCATGGTGAAATATATAAAAAGCTTTTCGGTTGTATTCAATATAATTTAATTTTTTAAAATAATTCATGTATTTTTTTAAATAAAAATACATTATGATTAAAAAATACTGAAGTAATTATTTTATCAGTAGCGTTTTTTATCATGTTAAAAAATATTTTACATTTTAAGGAACTTAAATTCATAGCATAACTCATTGATATACCTTCGTTTGCTTTCAGTTAAGTATTGAACAATGTGTTCTCATACATACAAGATCTGTCAATATTTTCTAGTACATTTTTAATATGAATTATGTTTTTAAAAAATATTTACATGAGAACATTCCAATGATTCCCAATAAAAGTGATATAAATAATTTTGATTGCAACCAAAATTCAAGGAATTTTTTTATTGGTCTCAAAAAGACAAAACAGTTCAGTCCTTAAAAATAGTTTTTATAATTGTAGAACTTATTTCTTGATATTTTTTTGTATTTTATTCATTAAAATAACTTAAAAAATTATAAAATTCATCTTTTTTATTGTACAATTAGGAATAATGCGCTAAATTCATGTAGCTTCATAATCACATAAGTGCAATCACGTGTTTCAAGATAATCAATTCATCCGCTTCGCTGTTGCCAACTTTTATTTTTTACAGAAACTTTCTTTAAAAAAGAACACGTTTGTTAACAAAAAAGAGCGCACGTAGGGAAACAAATTGTACTTGCTTTAAAAATGCACATGTAAATATAAGATTGTTTTTTAAATTTTGTAAAATCTTAGTCCAGTCGACTCTTGATAATTCAAACCTTGGATAATACGAACCTCTCACTAATTCCAAGTATATGCTCAGTCCCTAGAAATACTCTTGATATTTCGAAATAAAACAATACGTTTTGGTACACTCAATAATTCGAAGTAAAATCTGTGGCTGGCCAGACTACGACACGCAATAATTTGAAGATATCTTATAAAAATCTCGACAATTTGAACACTCACTATCATATACAGTCATGTAGCAAACAAGTTGGAGCTTACAAGTTTTGTGTAGTATTGTCTCTATGTGTCTACCCTGTAATGTAGCCCCTTTAATGACCATCTGTCAGCTACCCCTTCGTAGTGTTTTCCGATTCATTAGGCGAAAGCACATTTTTATTGCTTTCCTTCTTCAAGTGGACAATAGACCAACCACACCTGTTGTCAACTGTCCATATCTTTCGTTTAACACGTGGCCTTGCTACACATGTGTTCAGAAAGCATGGTCCACTATTGTGAAGAAGAGATGCATAGGATTGTGTATGAATGTATTCTTTTAATACAAGACTTATAACTTCCGTATAATATTTATTGTAATTTTTAAAAATTACTCTAATTTTATACATATGTATACAGTTGCTGTTTTATTACATAGTTTCAAATTTAAATGTGTTAGAAAAAAATTTTTCTTTTAGTATTTTGGGAGTTTTTTTCATAACCCTTGATAATTCGAAGTTTTTCATTGGTCCCCCCAATTTCGAATTATCAAGAGTCGACTGTATTTGAACATCTTTACCAAATTATCAAATCTGAAGTTGTATCTTTAGATTTCTAATTGCTGTTAGATAATTTCAGTTTTGAATATATTCAATAGAGGACACGTGATTGCATTTATCACGTGATCGTCATAAATTTAGCTCATTGTGTGAAAAAAAAAGCTTTATTGGGGAAATCCGAACAATATTCATTATAATTCAATGCATTTCAAAATTTTTTTACTCGTAAAACCTTTTTTAATTCCTACTATTAGCTCGCACTCTCCCTATACATATATATTCATATATCTTGTTCAAATTTTCAATCGTTAATAAAATACTTTCTATTCATCCAATCAAGTTAAAATAATTTTTTAAAACTTGTTGCGGATGACACTTGATGTTAATACAGTTTTTTCAAATATTAATTCAGTTTTTTTCAAAATTACGCGGGCCGTCACCAAAAGCCCTCGTGTTGCTAATCAGTGCGACGTTAATATTCCCTCACTCTCACTCCATCGTTGCAACAATGTAATTGTTAAAACAATGACAAAAGTTGGCGTCGAAAACATGTTTTTCAGACAAACTAGCCAAAACGCGTGTTCATTGTTACAACAATGTAGACAAATCATACTCTTTTTTCAATTTAAATTTTCAATCTTTAATAAAATACTTTCTATTCATCCATTCAAAGTAGAAATTGACTCAATTTTTTTTATATATATTGCTTGTCTTTCATTATGACTACAAGATAAATCTGATAATGATATTCTATCATCAATCAGACGTTCGAGCATAATTTGAAACCAAGTTTAAGATAAACACATTAGAACACAAAATATGTACAATAAATATGCATTAATATGTTAAAATAGGAAAAAAACATCTTTATATATTTTCGCATCGTTTCTTTGATCTTCACCAACCCTTACTTATGAGAAATTAGCACTTTTATTAGCTCCAACTGTGGGAAGAACAGAGGTACTAATTTTGAAGAGATATATCACGGGCATGGAAAGAGAAGAAAAGGAACAGATGTCCACACCCACTCGAAGCTGTGATAAACGATTCTATCATCCTGCCTTCGGGCCGGCCATTTTTCATCTTCATTCGTCGTGCACAGTTAGGAGCTTTATTGCGGCATTTACCGCTTCACCGTATCAAGGTATGGGAAAAAAAGAATGTGAAGTTTTTGTTCTGTAACGTCTCGTGCAAAAACTCCTAAGGAATGTGTTTTTTTAGTTAGAAATAATACTTCTTCGGGTTTTCTTTTTTTTATAAACATAGTTTTCACTAATTAGAATGTGAAAAATTTTCCTATAAAAATATTGAACGAACACATAATGAGAAGTCGGATATTGTTTTCAGATATTTTTTATAATACTTTCTATTTATATATAAATAGGAAGTTAGAGGCTATTTCGAGGCTATTTTCAAAACCAAATTTTATTTTCGAGAATATTAATTTAGCATTTGGTATTTTTATATGGGGGCTTGTTATATTTCAGTTAACATCAAGTGTCGCTCTGTCTGAGATATTACATTATTTATTATTATTCATATTTAAATCGAATGTTGGGGAAAATTTCGAAAATTTTACTTTGCGGCCAAAACGTTTCCAATCAAATTGCTGTAAAGTAAAGCAAAGGACACCAAAACGATAGTTTTGTATCTGACGCCCAAATCTCAAGCCAGCACATTTTTTTCCTTTCATTTGTTCCCTTGCACAGTATTAATGCTGGTTATAATTTCTGCGCCATTTTTTCAAATTCGGAGTGAGAAAAGAAATTCGCATGGGGTTCGTGATCGTCAACCTATGTTTCCTGACATGGTGGGAAAACTCGCTTGGTGGTCATACACATTTAGACATCCCAAAAATTGATTGGGAATTTTACTAGGGTTTGCAACCCCGGGATCCCGGTGTTTTTTTCAAATCCCGGGATTTATTTTTTGTCCGAATTATATTTTGAATTTTTTTTTCAAAGTATTGTGAATCTGGTATTACATTTAATGTATCTTATTTACTCCCCCCCCCTACTGTATACATTTAATGTCAGTTTTCTTAAGTGTTGAACCTTGAAGGGTTCGAGGCGGTCGTGTATGTTAAACCGTGAAATTAGGTGTTTGTTTTATCTTATTTCCTTCTGTAACTTTCTCCCCATCGCAAGTGGGGTCAGAAAACGGACATTTCTCCCATCCTCAGGATGTCCGGTGTCAGCTTACTTGGATAGAGGCAATTAGAATTTTTGGAAGATATCAAGTAGGATTTTCGGCCCCGGGATTCCGGAATTCCGAAACCCCGGGATCCCGATTTATTTTCCAATACCGAAATCCCAAAATTTAATTTTTGTCTAAATTATATTTAAAAAAATTTTCTCATAAAAATTTTCTAAGAATTTAATTTTTTAAAAAATTATATATATATTTTTATGAAATTGTACGTAGAATTTTTTTGTGCAATTATAAGTGTGCTACAGGTAAAAAAAAATCATATATGCACAGCTCTCATTTGTCGTACTGGAGAATGTCGCACAGATCTAAGTGGCTCACTGCGATGTTTATACAATAATATAAGCAACATCTCAAGAATAGATTTTGTCACAGTTCCTTCTTCAATTAAATGCCATTTATTAATAGCGAACCTACTTGGAATACTTCAGACACTTCAAATCCCATTGCATTACTAATAGCTCATAAAACTGGATCTTCAATTTCAAATGAGGTAACACTTGAAATTGATTCACATTCTGATTCAATAACTGGATCAATTTATACACAAAAACCATCAAGTGTAGCAGAAGAACTAAATAAAGTTATCAAAGAGGTATATGCACCAATGCTATTAGATTTGAGACACTGTCATCAAAAATTCAAAAAGAAATGTCTCTTTTTCGAAAATAGAGGGGACGTGGTGACTACCTGAAAAGAACATACTCCTATTTAATGACAATAATACCTACTATTAACGAATCCGAAAGTGATTTTCTTCTGCAGGACAATGTGTAACAAAAATAAGAAGCCTTTTCAACAATGAAACACTGGAGGAATTGTGTTCTTATAAGCTTATTTACAGAAACTCCAGAAATGAAGAAATGCTTTTTCTTAAAATTTCCTTATGTACTATTTTTATTTGTTTTTTTATGATGAATTAGTTTATTTGTTTCATTAAAATAATATTAAATCAATTTTTAATTATATTTTCAATTTTATTATGCAATCTCAACTCTGCTAATATGTAATTTTTTTTAAATAAAAAGATTAATCCTAATTCTGGAATCCCAGGATTTGGTTAATGTAATCCCGAATTCCCAGGATTGAAAATATGTCACGGGATTGCAAACCCTAAATTTTACTAAGCATTTAGAAATTGAATTTGATCATTGACTTTGAAGGATTTATGTTGACTTTTTTTACGTTTTGAATAAAAGTTCCATTAAAAATACTCTTCCCTCCCCCCCAAAAAAAATATTAAAATCATTTGCAATCGGCTAACAAAAAAAAAATAAAAAATAATTATACATTACTTTATTCTAACTTTAAAAATTTCCAAAATTTGTTAGCTTTTACACGGAAATATACGGTAATATAAATTTATCTTTCTTTCGAAAAATAAGTTACAAATTTAAAGGAGTTTTCAGAATAGGGGTTCTCATGCAGACAAAGGGGCATTACTTATTATCTATGGTTTAAAACATTTTAGATAACTAACATTTTGGGGAAAAAATTAGTCACATTTTTCTTACCAGTTTTCTATTCTTTTCAGAATATTCCTATCAATATTATTACATCCACAAAGAAAAATTTCCGATTATTCACACGTTTTGCAAACAAAAGAACCAACAGAATATGAAATTTTGATTGCATTTTGCTACCCAATTCAAAACTTTTCGATCAATTCGCTCGAAATTTCAATTTACCGATTAATAAAGTTTCAGAATAGGGCATACTTTTTTGTCAGAACCAATCGACTATGCATAACACTTTATTCTTCAATATAGCTAACATACTAGGCAATTTAACATATTTATCATGTAAATTAAACATTTTTATACACGAAGCAAAACATTAAACATTTTTGTTATGGAAATCCAGCCCCCAGGAAGGACAAAAACACACACTCCATTTTCTCTTTCACAAACTCTATAAATATGTAAAATTATTCGATTCTGTCAAGTTCTTTTGTGGGGTGTTACACAGAGATAAATGTTCCACCCTTAGGGACTAGTTCATCGAGCATGGCAATAGCGCACCGACCCCCAAATTTGCACCCCTCTTGACCCCCTTAATGATAGGTTGGAGTACGTCGGTCTGTCATAGCCTTCTTTCGCAGCATCTGGGATGGATTGTATGCTGCTGAATGTGTGTGCTTTAGCGTTACCTGGAGAGACGTCCATAAGGCAAAGAATGCAAACATTGTTCTGGGGCGTGTCTGGTAATATAAGTGTTCAGGTGGAATAATCAATTACGGGAGAGGAAAATTAAATGTACGTATTCTGTTAAGGATGAGTTCTAAATTGGTTTGGGATTGCTACTTTTTTCTTCTTCTTAGAAGCTGGAGGTAATAAATACTAGGAAATGGAATATTCTAATAATATGGATTGATTGCTTCGTAAAGGAATGGTTCCGGAAGCAGATTCAGGGTTTAAAGGTAGAAGATTGGGATTGGGAATTGTTTAATTTCATATTCTTTGAAGATATAGGTGATTCGTGAGGATATTTAAAGATAAGTATGTTGATTTATGAGAATTTTTAAAAATGGGATTTTTCTGTCATTCTTTTTTTCCCCTTTCAATTGACAGAATGAAAAGTATAACAAAGCATTTTGGTAAACAATTTTTAAAAAAATGGTTATTTTAACTATGGAAGAAAATAAATAATAATAATTTTTTTTAAAAGACCAACATGTAGTTTTTAATTTATTTTTATATTTGAAGTACTTCAAACAGTTAGCATATTTTTTTTAACATTTATTTTGTATATCTAAAGATTGATTAATCTTATTTTGAGATCAAAAGTATGAATAAGTTTATAAAGGGCTTTGAATAATTATTCTAAATTTTTTTGAAGTACTTCCATTTTTAAAGATTTATGCAATATTAAAAACTATTATCTTTGTAACTATGGTAAAATATTTCAGAGGATTTCCATATTAATTTGAAGTACAAAGTTTCATAAACAATTGTCTTATTGCTCAGCTATGTATATCATATTCAAATATTCAACCTGAAGCTTTAATTCGCTAGAATCTAGGCTTTGTTATAACAGGAATATTTGATCGGCTAAACCTGTATAAATAACTTACATATTTTTAACAAAAAATCCTACATACGGACTTGGATGATTATATAAAATAATAACATTATTTAATTTCTTTAAAAGAAGGATGTAAATGTTTTATGTCGCAAAAATATAAATTATTTATAAAATTTCGTTAAAACTGCTAAAATTATATTCATACAGCAGAAATTACAAATAAAACTTATTGTATTGCTCAACCTGGCAAAACTATGTAAATTATATATTATTGATGTTATGAATATAATGCACAATAATTTAAAATAACATCTAATTATACGAAAATAATTCAATTAAGTGCGATAAGAAAAAAAAAAGCATTATTCAATAAATTGCATAAGATGTCTAACTAAAAAAATATATTAAATTATTATATAAAGAATATACGAGATATAATGGAGAAAAAGAACATTGAAAATAAGCTCGTTTTTGAGGGAAGCTGAAGAGAAAATGAAAAGTCTCAGAGTGCCTTTTGCTAGAATTGCGGAATGCTCCGCGATGTGTGTGCGCGTGTTATTCATTGATACATGTTATTTATTGTTTTATTGCACTTTATTGCTATATTAGACACGTTCCCTCTGAAATAAACAACCTTCACCACTATTCAAAATACCCAGGAAATGATCTCCGTGAAGATAATTTAAAGCATCAAGGCTGAGGTAGAAATGTACTACTTCAGTGTGAAACCGCCAATGAAAAAGTTGTTAATCTAAATGTGCTTTCTAAGGTTAAAGCAGCGTTTCTCTCTCAAACTATGAAGTGCCCTTGGGGGGGGGGGGTGATAACTCTCAGAGATGGGGCGAGCATATTGAAAAGTCGAAAGAAGATTATTTTAAAAAAATTATCAATTGACTGAAAGTAAACAAGCAAAATACATTATGACATAATAAAAAATAAAATACACATTTACACTGATATAATACACCTATAAATGTATCAGTATTGCACAGTCTTTTTTATAATTAATTTAACAATACTAAGTTTAGAACGAGTTTAATGAGATTACCAGTGATCTCACGGGCTTGTCATACATAAAATTATATACAAGAATTACTACTTATATTGATAATTTGTATGGTTTATAATTAATCCCTTAACTGCCGATTAAAGTTTGTGCGATGTGCTCTCCAATGCCATCGTTTTCCACGTAGGCGGGCGTGTTTGATGTATTGGGGGGGGGGGAGAAACGAATAAATATGCAAATTATCTGAAATAAGTAAATGCTTAGCAAACACTATCAAACTTTTATTGCATTCCAAAGCCTTCGGAATAACTTTATGGACATCAGTACACAGAACAGATCGTACTTCAGAAAGACGTATATATACGTCCTGAGCAATTAACGCTTTGGCTGAGCTAGTCATTTATATACACCAGTGGCACTTGAGAGTTTTTAGCCATATTGTAGCTTTAACGTCAAAGTGTAGTATTAGTGAATTCTATACATTATTATTGTATAGAAGGGGGTAGGGGATAAAAATGATAGAATATTGGGTCGCAAATACTGAAAGTTTGAACTTCTTACAATTTAATTATTTTTTCTTAAAACTGATAAAAAAAACCCCATCATGTTAAATAAACTTTAATAACTAACTTTAAATCTCTCCAAGAACTAAAAGATATCTGCATGATAATTAATTAAATTACTCTGATTCTTATGAATGAAAAATTACGAATAAGTGGCTTGACTGTGAGACTGCCACCCCTAAATAATTAATACCAAGTTAAACTTTATGTGCTAAGGGGAATATATATAATTACATATTTATCAAATATTTCTACATTGGAAGGATAATATGATAAATGAACGTATGCGTGTTCCCTTCACATGAACTTAAGGATTTCTTGAATAAAAAAAAGTGCTAAAAATGTTCTAGATAAATAAATAAATAAAAAATAGCAACCAATGCCTGAGTACAGTCTTTTTGGAGTTTTTAGTAACACACCAATGATGTATACTTAAGTCCAATATTTTTATATGAGTCTAAGACAGTGCTTCTCAAACTTTCAATATTTACCATCCAATATTCAATAATAATTTTCATCGCGCCCCCCCCCGACTTTCACCTCCAAGAGCCACAGACGCATATATACGTATCGCTCAACCAGTGCGTTAAATGTTCAGACGTATATATACGTATTTCCGAAGTACGATCTTTTCTGTGCACTGCTATCCATAAAATTATTCCGAAGGCTTTGAAATGCAACAAAAGGACCTTGACAGTGTTTGCAAAGGATTTACTTATATATCAGAGGATTTGCTTTTATTTATTCCTTTTCTTCCCTCCTCCCAATACATCCCACACACTCGCTTACGTGGAAGTTTTTGTATATAATTTTATGAATCCCAAACCCATGGGGTTACTGGTAATTTTTAAACTTGTTCTTAACTTAGAATTGTTAAATCAATTATAAAAAATACATTGTGCTGTACTGATACATTTATAAGTGTATTATATTAGTGTAAATGTTAATTTAATCTTTTTTTTTATCATGTCAGAATGTATTTTGTATGTTTACTTTTACTAAATTAATAATTTTTTAAATATTCTTTTGTCTTCAACTTTTCAATAGGCTCATGCCCCCCTCATAAAGTTATCACGCCCCTATAGGGTTACGCACCCCACAGTTTGAGAAACGCTGGTCTAAGATGTAAGTAGATAAAAAAATCATGGTGCCAAAAAGCTATTAAATTTTTGACGATATATACATATAACATTTTATAACAATATAGATGACATGTTTTCCAAATCAATAATAGCAAAGAATAAAAGTGTTCATGGTTATTTTTCTTTCTCTTTTTATCGTTTTACACACTATTGAATTTCCTTAAAAATTCAAAACATGAACTACAAATTTGAAAAAAAGTAAAATTGTTACAAAAATATGTTTTTAAATACTGATGAAATATATATTCATTTGTTGGGGAAATATTTCGGCATTCTTTCAAATAAGGCCGATGCCCACGAATGCAACATGAACACTTCTCTAAATTGGATTCGCCCTAATTAAATGACATTTTATCTTTATCTCAAAGATTCGGAAAATTGATCTTTCAGTCACTTAAGATCATTTATAACTCTCCGCCTCAAACCGTGGAACATACCGTCATTTATATTCTTCTTTGAAGGATAAACATTTCAGTCAAAATGATGATAGACGGCGAAAAGGCTGAATTTCCCAAGAGGGCACAATTATTTCCATTTAAAATAAACAAAAACAAAATTGCGAAATACATGAATTTTTTTAAAGATAAACGTTTTATTTGTTTTTAAATTAAAATTAACCATAAAAGATAGTGTTTTCTGCAAATTGAGGATTCAATATTTATTATATTTCCTTAAGGGGGTCCATCCATGTGACGGTCTGTTTTTAAAGGATTTTTAGAGAATTTTTTTTGACGACCAGTAAAAAGATAGAACTTTAAGTTTTTTAATAATTTATTTATATGTATTTTAAGAGTACGTATATAAGTGTTCAACCAAAAATATCCAATAGAACGAGAGTTATAGTGCTCTGAACACACCCGCCTCGAAAAAATGGACACTCACTTCCTTCCCAATTCCGGCTGATTGGTTTATATGAAATAAATAAAAATTAACGGCATTTTAATCTATAAGCTTAAATGCACCGAATGGACTATACTCAATTGAAAATATCAAAAATTGAATTTTTGGTAGACTTCTGAAGAATAAGTTTCGAATTTCATGGGTATCTTTGTTATATTTTTGATATAAAAATAGAAATATTTTGAATTTTGAAACAATCGTAGTCTATTTGGTGCGTATATATGTGCTGAGTCTACCTTATAAGTTAGAAGTCTTTCGGTAGAACCATTCTTGAGATATGATGGAGGAAAGTTTGAAAAACACAGTTTTCAGAAAAACGCGTTTAAAGTTTCAAGTCCGATTAAAATATGAAAATCTTAACTTACCCTCAATCAGCGATGCCTGCTGGCGAAGACTAAAACAAGTTCGACGAAATTTTCAATAACTATAGATATTTCCTTTTAAATATCTACAAACTTGTATGAACGTATATTTGCAAAGAAGGATCAATGGTATCAAGCCGACTGTACACAATAGGCCCAGCCTTCCAATCTCAACTCAGTGCTTTGAACAGCTGCTCTTCTAACACTTGCTTCTTTGTAACGACTTCGAATTTTAAAAAATCACTTTACCACCGTATTCCAGACATGTCAAAAAAGCAATTTATGGGAATTTTTTTTTCTTTTGATTTTTTTGAATCTATTACATGAGTAAACCCTCGTTCAGTACTCTACCTTTTTCTTCTTTAAGAAAATTGACAACGCTTGGTGATTTTACAAAAGTGTACAAATGAATAATTTTTTGATATTTAGTGTCACTTGAGAATTCTAATATACATATAGAATTCTCTAAAGATTATTATTACAGAAAAAAAAATGATTTAAATACAATTTTTTGGCAAAAAAAGGAAGAAAAAAAAAGATGACATATTTTCAAAACATTCTCCATTTATGAAAAAGTCATCTATAACAATAATATTCTGCCTCTTCATAGCAACAAAGACCAAGCTAAAATTTTTAAAAAATTCCCATTATTTTCACAATTATTAGCAATTGAAATAATTACAGGTGTTTTTTTTATAAAAAATTTTCTTATCTAATGTATTAAAGTATTAATAAATAAACATCTAAATTATATATTTCAAAAGTCCTAGTTCAGATTCTGTATAGAGCTCTTTGCTATATATAAGCAAAATATAATTGTTATAAAAGTATTTTCCTTATATATGTAAGTTTTTCTTCATTTTTTTGCCAACAAATTGCGTTTTAATAATTTTTTATTGTAATAATATTCTTAAGTCAATTTTACATGTACATTCTAATTCAAGTGACGCTAACTATCAATAAATTATTTTTTTATACCTTTAAAAAAGTTTAGTTCTGAACATAGTCTGATACCTTTAAATATTGTGTGGTACGTATCTTAAAAGATTGCTGATAATATCATCAATTTTTACTCTAAATAACACGGAAAACAAGATATCAATCATTGGCATGGCCAAGTAATTTTAGCGCGTTTTCCACGTGATGTATTTTACTATAATGCAAATAATGAACTTTTTACTAACAGAAAGTAGTGTGTACCATACTTTAAAAAAAAAATTAAAAATTCCTTTTTTTAAAAAAAATTAAAAATTATTAAATTTAAATATGATTTGGCTCATCTAGGGCACAAATGCGATCAAATGCCGAAAACCCGAGGTCAATCGGTTGCTTATTGGCTGAGAAAAAGGTACGACAAAATATGGAACGAAGACGAAGACGAAATTTGCGTCCTAATAGCGCTTTTTTTACACTACGTGAAAAACGCGCTAAAAAGGGCAAAATACGGCTGTAAACTGTATTGAAAATATAAAGGAAGACCAATCCGAATATGCTTTTCGTCTTTTAAAAGTATATATTACTTAGACTTTGGGAAAGAAAATGAAATTTCTCATTTAACAATTTTTTTTAACTGAATTTATTTTCAATACCAATTATACGAACGTCGTTAAATCTTACTTTGAATTCCATGTATCCACAAACAAAATTTGAAATTCGTATACAACCGAATAATTTAATATAAATTACTTTTTTATATCAAAGGTTGTTAACATCATTAAAATCATGGTGAAATTGCAATCTTAAAATCATAAATATTTAATTGACTCCTCTATTTTAGTTACTTACGAAAACAATTTGCATTAAATCGTAAGAGAAACACCATCTAATCGTAAGCAAACAGATGATTACATCCGAAGGTTGCAATTTTCTAGCTATTGATTTTGAAACATAATAAATAATACATTATTTGTAAATGCGAAAAACGGTTTTTACCGTTGACTTATAAAGAAGCCAATGGTATTATTGATTAATGTGAGCTTTATTTGATGAATTAATTTACTGACTTTTAAAAAATGTGTGGTGTTTGCACTATTTCGTATTGAAAAATATTTATCTATACTTAAATTTCTTCTTTTTGATTTTAGACTAATTTTTTCAATTGACTATTTAAGTTATACAGTATTTATAGATATTATTTACGTTAAAAATTTACTTTTCCATATTATTATCGTCTGCTTGAATTCAGTAATTCACGTAATTCTAATTTATCTGAATACTTAATTTATTTGCTGCTATATAATCGTCTGTTGTTAAGTTATGTTGTTTCAATTGGCATCTTTTGTTATTATTCTAAATATGTTTTTTCAGTTGGAGAAAAGAATTGTAATGTATAATATTCACGCTGCTTGAGCATAATACGTATTTAATTTTTGTATATTTTTGAGATATTGTCATTTATCTGAAGAACTCTATTTGAGTGATTTTAAAAATAAATGCGTCTTTGGAATAAACTTTGGCTTCTAGTATTCTCATGCACAATTATTTCTGGGAAATACAAAAAAACTTGTTTAAAGAATGCTTTATAATAAAATCAGGTATGATTTTTTTTCTAAAAATTAGTGTAATTTTCTTTCATCTATCTTAAGGTTTTCTATGGGATATGTTTTTCTGAACATGTTAATTATAAGAATATCATTATGATTTCAACAGAAGTCAAAATTGAAAAATGATTTTGTAAATTTCCATTACTTTTCTCAGTTAAAATATAACTTTAAATCATATCATACGAATAATGCGTATTTCATTTTGCTTGTACTGTTATTTATGTTATTTATTCTGATTAGTTGGATTAATTAAGAGTACATAATTAGTACAAGAAAATGTATTTCAGTGAAATGTTATCAAAAATAATAATGAGCTGGCTGTTAATGAAAGGGGGGGGAATACCTTTATTTCTCTACGAATTTATTTTTAAGAGTGATTACTTCTATTGGTCTTCAATGTACTTTTGAATGATTTTGAATTGTAATGGCATTATTTATACTCCGAGAAACAGTTAGTTCATTGCCAAAATGGCACTAATAATTCTTTTTGCACTTTTAGTATCTATTGATACTATCCACGTTCATAACATTCTATCTCAATTTTACTGACTCTTTTTCTTCAGCTATTGGCTACGTGCCATTGAAAACATTGTTCAGCATCTCTCGCCTGTTCGACTTCTAAATATACAACTTTTTTAGTTACTCTGCAGCTATGTACAATTCTTTCAGATGTTTTAGTAATGGTCCTTAGCACAACTCTTTACCGTACTGTCGTAAAATTTAACTATGCGGGATTTGTAAATCACTAGTGATAGCATTATTTGAAACTTCACTTTTTTTTTAAAATTGAAAATTAGTGTTTTTTTTTATTTTTACTATATTAAGTCATCATTATGGAATACTGAGGATGGAACTTCAATAATATAGCACGGTAACACATTGTAGGTAACTTGGGATTACGCTTCGCAAATTCTCATACATATCATATGATCATTGGCGTAGCTTGTCTTGAGTGGACAGTGTATCAAAATTCTTATGGGGCATCAAAAAAGGATCCCCATAACATTTTATGATTTTTCTTTTAAATATATTGGGGCCTTGTATCATTGATACGGCTGATACTGCGGTAGCTATGCCCCTGCATATGATCAATAATTCTTATGATACTCGATGATAGATCTGAATTGAAAATACTCAAAATTTCAGCAAGCAGGCATCAACGCTACTGAGCACAATAGAGAATTTTTTGAAGTTCATGACCTTTTGCGTATTACAATAAATATTTAACCTTGATCTTTATGTTATTCTCTTCTAACTGTATTTTAAATTACAGAATTCTAAGATATTACTGTTGAGAGAACGACAAGAATTTTAGAAGAAGCTTAGTGACACTTCAAGGTTGCACGTTCAAAACTTAATTCCTATAAAGAACATTTTGGATAACAATGAAAAAAGAACTGCATTTTAAATGTAACAGGTTTTGATACTGTTGCGTGGGCTAATGTAGAATTTAGAGACCGAACAATTCGATTATAGTTTTTTTCATTGGGTTGTAGTTGTTAGCATTTCATAGCTTACAGGGGGGGGGGGGGCTGATAATGCCTTATTTTTTGTTACAATTTTTCTTTTATTTGTATAGCATCATATTATAGAATTTTCTAAATTAACTCAGAAAAATTAATTTTGACCTTGGGATATATGAATTATTTCTTAGGATTGTGTTTGTGCATTTATTTAAAAATCAGACGAATTATAGTTGTTAATAATAATTAAGTTATAACGAAGTAATTAATATTTCATGAGGTGAATGAATCAACTCCATGGTAGGTGTAAACTCTTAACAATATTGTAAAGTTTTCATTTTTGAATATATATATAATACGCAATTTTCATGTGGAATTTTTTTGAAAAGAAATAAAGACAATTTAAAATTTTAAATATAAAAATATAAAATAAAAAAATCTTAAATAAAATTTTAATTATAGTTTCTAAAGACTTAAAATTTCAACATACGCACAAGCGCACACAAAAATAATTCGGTTTAATTATTCATCAGAAATATCAGTGCAGATTAAATTTAATAATTCTTACCAAGGATTAATGCTCTCATATTTATAAAGTTTAAAAATAAGTTAGCTCAAATGTATCCCATTTATATACAAAGAAGTTCTGTCCACGAAGACCATTCTGCAGAAATAGTCAAAATATGCTTGCTTTCAAAAAGATTCTCATCAGGATATTGCTTTAATTTTGCAAAATGTATTCTATTTTATACAATAAATTTTATCATATAGCTGAGGGCTCGTATCACATCAAAGAAAACAATAAACTGCTTAAGGAATCAAAATTTTAATAGAATCAAATTTAAGGGTGTAATATTTAGTCGAAATATATAAATTTCAATAAGGATCACACCGTGTGAAGTTAATGACACAAACTACATACTACTTTTTTCAGTTAAACTTTCTATATATAACGTTATATATTAGACAATATGGGAATAACAATATTCACTACGAACCCATGAGAGAAGAAAAGCTTTCATGTAAGTTTTCAAAAAATCATATAATCTCTATAAAAGATTTTAGATGGAACTTCTACGTCATATTTCAGGAACGATTCGCGAAGAGCAAATAGGCTTAACTTCATGTCTTCACTATTTTAAGCGGCTTTTTTTTATATTTTTGTCGGTAAGGCCTACCCACAGCATCAGTTCAGAGAGTTACTATTGTAGAGTTACGATTATTACCTTTATCGCTTTGACATCCAACAAAGGTGAAAAGCAAGGGGTCTTTTATGATCCACGGCTGCAAGGTAGTTACATACAATGGCTAAGGGAAAGATGAATGCGGCTTTCGAGGGGAGGGGTTGAAAAAGTAAGATTAAAAAGAAGGGTTTTTTTTATTGAAAGGAATAATCCCTGGTTTTAAGAATCAAGCGATTGGTTGTATATACATCAAAAAGCAATGCAACAAGGACTGTGTAGTCCTGCTTGCAACAGTAAACGTTTTCTGATGAATAAAACTGGTTTCTTAAATTTTTTTTTTTTAAAGAAAAGTGATACTTTTAAAAAGGAGCCAAAAGGATAAGATCGTTGTATTTATTTGGGATTTGAGAAAAATTGTACATTTTGTAGAGAAGGAATGCATTTTTAATTATGAATGTAAAAACAGATTAATAGCTTTTACAGGCTGAAAAATTATCAGAAAAGTAAATGACAAGCGAATGAAACTGATATTATAACTATTACTACACGCATAAGCAATTTTAAGAAATGAAAAATATCTTTAACATTTTATAAGACTGCTTACCAATAGCGCACATGTAAGGGTGGGATTCAGGAGTTCAAACCCCTTCATAGAACAACAGATTTTTAATTTTTAGTTTAAAGATTACGTCTCGGTGCTTTCTCTAATGTTTTTTTAAAAAAATGTAATTCTCTTATCTCCCATGAAAATGGCTTGTGTACGGTACACAATAAAATCTACTTATTAATGTAAAGCTTATAAGTTTTATTAATTTTGCTTTATATCTCTATCTATCTATCTATCCTGAACCAGGATTTTTGAATTTTTGAAATATATAAATAAGAAGTGAGTTTATTCTTATTTTAATATATCAGAGTTGAAGCATTTCAACAAAAAACACCGGTTATTATTTTAAGTCATAGTAATTCTAAAAATAATGTGAATTTTTGAAAAATTTAAATTTAGGCTCTGTAGAGTCTAACTCAGTGATGCACATAAGGGGGGAGGGTCTAGATCCCTCATAGCCCTTGTTTTTTTCGATGGATTATAATCCTACGTTTTTTGTACGTAAAATTTATGAAGCATTTGTCTTTAATAATTAATTAGTTTTCAATAATTACTTTTTTACTGTTTTTTGTTCCCGAAAATCGACAAAATCAAAAGAATATGTTGGGCGGCGTATTGGAGCATGATACGAGAATGGTGGACTTACGACCCTGGATCCCCCCTCTCCCTCTTGAAAAAATTCCTATGTACGCCACAGGTCTTACTTCTATATGGGCAAAGCATTATTAGTATAGAAGTATTTTCCATAAAAGAAAAATGTTTTGAAAATACATGTAATTTTTTTCTTCATTTTCTTGCCAAAAAATTGTTTGTCAATTTTTTACAACAATAATATTCTTAAAACAATTTTAGATGTATAATCCAATTCGGGTTGCTCTAAATATCAAAAATATTATTCATTTACATCAGCGTTTCTCAAAGTTTGGGGCGCTCTCCCCCCCAGGGGAGCGTGATAGCCCTATGTGGGAGGAGGGAGCATATTGAAAAGTTGAAAATAAAAGATTTAAAATTATAATTAATTTTCTGAAATGAAGCAAATTAAAATACATTCTGACAAAAAAATTAAATACACACACTGATTAATACTTATAAATGTAACAGTACTGGACAATGTTTTTGATAATTAATTTATCAATACACGAAAAACAAGTTCAATAATTAGCAGTGTCTTCCATGAGTTTTGTAATATACAAAATCTAATACTTATCGTGATTTTTTGGATGGTTTATAATTACAGTCGTATGGTGTATAGCTTTAGCGTCAAAGTACATTTTTATTGCATTCAATATATTGTTATTGTAGAAGGGGGAAGGGGAAGTGTGCGATGAAAATTATGTTTGAAAATTGGGTCGCAAGGATTGAAAGTTTGAGAAGCACTTATTTACAAGTTTTTTCAAAATTATAGGGCTTGGACTGTAGTCGGAGACAATTATGAGGGGATTATAGGAACAGCATCTTTCAACAAAAGGAAACTGACCTAAACATAGCTCTCCCATTTATCCTGATCTACATTATAAACAAAATTTCTCTGAGTCAATTGTATGAAGACGAGTTGATCAAAAATTGTGGTGTGAGTGCCCCCACATATCTAATTCCACTTTACACCGATGTAGATATAATCAATATTCATCAGTTTCTGAATACCATACTAAACATCCCGGTGACGCAATATTCTTCGGTAAAACGTCCTCATCCTCCACTCATCTCCACCAATGAACGATCCCGCCTGAACTTTCCCTATCTTCTCATTCGTCCATTCTCGTAGGTACGCGTGCGCCGTTCAGGGTGTTATTACTCTCATTTCTTTTTTTCTTTTTTCTTCTTTTTCCAATGCTCGGTAGTCATCCCCGACGTTAAGCTTCCCCTTTATTCCAGTAGCTTCTTAGGCCGACTGAGGATCGTTCTCTGCATGTTCAATGAGTCCGTGTTTTACGGCGCACTCTCGCGTCCAGTAATGTGAATTTTCGCGCCACACGCCGGAATCCATATGGATTTATTTGTTCCTTGTTTTATCTACGAATCGAATGTTTGTGTGTGTTTCAGCTAATCAAGCCGAGAATCGGAGTGAACGATATTTTTTTTGTCGAGCGGATAAACTAACACCTGTTGACTAAACCGGGGAAGTAAGTTGACTTTTTTTAAATATTATCGTTTGTAGTTTGTAGTGTTTTTGGTTTCGGCTCTTTTCGGTCGAGTGTTTATAATAAAGTCTTTTTGTTCGAATGGAAATAAAAGTTTTGCCTTTTGTTCTATAATAATGGCATGACAATTAAATTTATCAGAGCATGCAGCTTTTCTCAAACGCAAAATTTTGCTTTTATTTTTAGTAATAATATACATATTTCGAAACATTTGTTAATAATATGCTGCATATAACGGGAAAATAACCGATTTTTTTGAAGAAAAATGTTTAATGTTATTGAGATTGTTATAAAATAGGGAATGACAACAACGTTTTCTTCTTCATACGAATTTCGTCTTTTAAGTTTTTTTTTTATTATTCATTTTTTCATTTGTAAATTGCCAACGTAAACGAATTATTTGTTTATAGTTAGAAAATAGAACTCTAAGTAGAAGTTCTTTTCTTAAGTAGAATGCGCGCGTATATTTCAAAATTAACAACAAATTACAACCATATATACAGATAAAGAAAGAA
Source organism: Trichonephila clavata (assembly GCA_019973975.1). Classification (NCBI taxonomy): domain Eukaryota; kingdom Metazoa; phylum Arthropoda; class Arachnida; order Araneae; family Nephilidae; genus Trichonephila; species Trichonephila clavata. The sequence goes on from BMAO01029294.1 coordinate 70,657, forward strand.
AATATTTTAATTTGTTTCTTATTTCAGTTTAAATTACTTTTTCGTGTATATTACAAATTTCATCTTCTATAATTTAACACATAATATTAATAATTCGTTTTATTTTTCAGCGAGTAATTGCGTGTTTAAGAAAAAATCTTTAATTTTAAGACTGTTATAAACAAACATGTATATTAATCATACATAAATGTAAATATTTTCATTCTGGGATATTTTTTATGTGAAAAATGCAATTAGTTTGCATACTGTTCTTCGAAATTAGGTGAAAAAAACTTTAAATGCAAGATGTTTCGAAGAATCTTTTTTACTTGCTGTAAAGCATATTGATTAATTTGTTATAAAAAATTGAATAACATGGATAAATAGGACATTTTAGCATATATAATCTAGCGAGATAAAGTTTTGAGATTATTTATTTTTTCAGAATATGTCGGTCTTGTTTCATTGCCATATAAAATTACCTTATTAGCAAGTAGTTTTGTTTGTGTTCGTTTTATTGTTTCATTTATAATGTCATTTTAAATTTTCAAAAGCTTTCATGGCATATTTGCCAAAAAGCTGACATTTATGACTTGAATTAATTGAGCTAGAATATAAACGTATATATATTTGTAACTTTAGTATTTGTACTATTTGCCAATTTGCTCTTATTATTTTAAAGTTCAATCGTTTTGCTTCATTTCTGTTTGTTCACTTCAAAGATTGAGATGGAAAAAGCATTGAGTATGAGAAAGAGGATATTCAAAGTTTTTAAGATGGTATACAATTTTAAAGAATTATGTGTATGCTTAATTTTAATTAATATAACATAAAGAATATATGTTTGTTCATATTATTATATATTTCGTAACAGTAAAGAACCCTTTTTCTTATTTGAATGATCATATACCATTTTGTTCCATATAAAAGTAATAAATTCGAATGATGGTGTTTACATTAAACTGAGAGAAATGTCAATTTATTAATAATTTTTGCCGGGCTGTATTTTCCAATATTTTCATATTGGGACTAAAGTGAGATTGTGTTTAATTTCTGTACTATACGATTGGTGAATGATGAGGTGATAAGAAAGATATGTAAGACCTTTTGCAGGAATCTCATTTCGTGACTGAACGTAACAGTTCTTTCCCTCTCAATAAGAAAATGCAATGAGAGAGAGAGAGAAAGAACAAACAAACAAAAAAAAAACTGAGAAATATAGTTACGCCATTTTTAACTTGATGTATTTTTCATTTTACGAAATCGCAGTAGATTGATGAAAAATAAATAAGATTTTGCCTTGAACAATTCCTTATTTGCATTATCAGTTGTTTTCTTCACTAGTGACTCTGAGAAGCTAAGTAAAATAAATTATTCATAAAATTTAAAATTGTTAGTCCATGACATATTTAAAAAAAAAAAAAAATGGAACACTTATTGACCAAAGTAAAAAAAAAAATTTCCTGTTTGTTTAATATATTTATCAGCAATTTAAGGGGATGTAATTTTTAATGCACGAACTTGTCCTCGGATCTCTTTTCAGAATAAAATATTTAAAATATCTTTTGGCGGATTAATTTTTTTATATTCTTATATGTCGTTTGGTAGTTATAATTTTACAATTATAATATATTCGCTTGAAAAAAAATCGCTTGTTGTTAATATCAAAGTTATCACTGTGTCCGTAACTTATTTGTAAAACAGGATTTGTGATAACAGTTCCACAGTTCAAGTTTTATTTTGGGGTTTTTAACTATGGTATATAGGCGGATTTGCATCTAGTTGCTGTATAGTAGAACAAAGGACGCGTTGTATAAAGTTGATGTGGTGACTTCCATTTGTAAAGAAGTTCATGAAATTAATATACTAGGTAGGAAATTGATTCTTAAAGAAATACTATTGATTCGATAAAAAAAAAATTATAGGAATGTATAATGAGAAAGCCATTGATTTGGCAAGAAATCGCAAAAGATAAATTCGGATAAACGAGACCATGTAATAATCAAATAGAGAGAATTCGATAGACAAAAAAGAAACCATCCAATTTAAATGTTAAAAGAGTGATTAAGTGACTTAAACTGTTCTTAGCAACAAATCGAATAAAATGTGTTTTTTTTTTATATTTTGCATTTATTTCATTACATTTTTACGTAAAAAAATACAGGAGACTTGCCGTATTACATATGACCCGTTTTTCAAAATTTCGAAACTCTCTCGCTATAGCAACGCTCTTTATACTTTGAAACTAATTGTAACAACCTTTTGACGTTATTACTTTATTCTGTCTCGGAATAACTATTATCTTATGGGCGACCTTTTCTCTATATAATATTTCTATTACAACATAACCACAGGAGTCATTATTCAAAAAGCATGACTTCATTTTGCCTGTCCTTAATAATTATTACCTCATATAGCGACTATTATAGAAATTTTTTTTGTATAGTAACCGTTCATGATCATTATATGAAAGTCAAACATTTTACTTTTTCATCGCATTACTGTCTGTGTCTGTCTATGAAGTTAATATGACGTTATCTTTTAGCGTAGATATGTTCCTACTTTATGGAGTAAACCAAATTTTAATTTAGCTAATGTTGGCCCACTTTTTTGATAGATTGTTAACATATTCTATTGGGTTAGTATTGCTAACAAGTAAAAAAGAAGCAGTTTTTCAAGGAAAACCTGATTCTTTAAAAAGCGTATCTGTTAAAGTTTCTTTGAAGCATGTAAAATGTACATAAAATAATATATAGTACAAGTATGTACCTAAAATATTTTGAGCAGGTAAAACGCTTTTTCTATTTCAATTTTTAAAGAAATTTAAAAATTTCTTGTACTGAAGAAACCTAAGGAAAATAAAAAATACGTTTATTACACATACATTATTTTTAGTAATCGCAATTTTTTCCATTATGGAGATTGAAACATTTATTAAAATGTATTAGGGAAGAGAATAAATATTAAAAATATAACTTTTATGGATTAATTTAGAGTTCATGGTACATTTTAATAGAAATATTTTTGCCGTGGTGGAAAGATATGTATTTTTATTCTAGCTTCCCAGTATTATCTAGAGTACGATGATGGGAAAGCTGCTTTAGAGTTCTCAACGTTACTGGCAGCGTTTTCCTTGAATAAAATAGTAGCATTTTAAGCTAATATATGAAATGAAAAATCTTCGAATAAAATAAAAATATTTTAAGCCAACACATGAAATAAAATTAAAAAATAAATAATATTAAACTTTTTAACTTTTCTGAAATTAGTTTAATTTATAAAATACGTTTAAGTCTATGTGGCCGTGGTAGCCTAGTGGTCAAGGTAGCGGACTCGTGGCCGGTGTGTCATGGGATCGGGCGTAATATCGGTGAAGACACGCTACGTGCGGAGGGAGCCAGTGTACGTTAAATCTGTCACTAGGTTTAAACATCCTCACGTTGGTGCGGTGGGGAAGTTAGGAGAGGGGTGGGGTAGATCAGGTATCGACCTATTTTCTTGACCACATGGGGTGCCAAAATTACGAAGTTTGCGTCCAATAGCCCTCGAGTAGCAGTATAATGCATCAGTTTTCAGCCTATTTAGATATTCTTCCTGCTCTTTTTGATTTTTTTCATTTAAAACATAAAATGCGAAAAGAAATAATAAAATAAGTAACACTTCTTTTCTTTATAAATTAATTTAATTCATACTGTATTTTTAAATATATCCCTCTACCTAAAAAAAGCACTTTTATCCCACAATCCATAGATAAACATTAGTCAAGGAAAAAAAATTCTAGTTTTTCTATTTGCGTGATTGATACTACAAAAATCAAATTTTCATGTGTGTGTGTGTGTGTGACAGAATTTTTTCTCACACTTCTAAAAACATATTTTGAGAGAATTCGGTATAGATTTTGAGTTATTATGTGGTAGCTTCAATGCCAATTTAGAGAAAAAAAAGTTTTCTCAAGTGCAACTGTAATCATCGAAGAGAAATAAATTCTATAGAGTTATAAATTATATTTTATTCGTTCATTATAATAGAAGAATTTGTAGCTATCGTTCAAGCGGAACAATCACAATAGAATCTTGACATTAGATATTGGTATGTCTTAGTAAAAGTTTGATTCACAGAGTCGTTTCTACAAACCTTTTGTCAGTGAACGAAGAAATATTTCGCAGCACTTTGAATTGATATAGCTCCAACACACGTGCAATTTTTTTTTTTTTTTACTGGAAGGAAATATTAAGCATATTTGGAATTAAAACTTTTTTGTTTGAGATGCGTTGTAGAAGCATGAAAGACGTAGCAAAATGCATTAGGGGAAAAAAAAAGTGTTTTGAGACGTTTTTGTTCTACAATCAAAGCTAAAAGTTTATTACATGGATATATATAAACTCAAGCCTAGATATATAAAGTATTCATATTTCCTTAAAACTTTTTAAAATTAAATTCTCTAAGAGTTCGCGATTTTCATTGTGAGAAAGATAATTAGCAGTTTCGTCAAATGTAATTAACTTTATCTTTTTAATTTCTCACTCTACCAGTTGAAATATTTGATATCTGCGTTAGCTTGATAAGGAATCTTGTATGTTTTAAAATTCTACTAAATAACTGCATTTTATATATCCATGCGATATATCCTGAACTATCTTATATATAAAAATTATAATATCTTATTTGTTTATAAAAAAACAATCTGGAAATCAATTAGTGTAGTAATTAAAAAAGGCTCATTGTGATTATAACACAACACTAATGAGATAAATGAGTTATAATTAAAAAAAATTTTTGCACTTTTTAATTTGTCATTAAAGCAAATTTCCGCATGATTACTGAGACATGAAATTAACTTGTCTCTAATTAAGAAATTTCGTAAAAAATTAATTAAAATGCTGTTTCTACTATCAAGGAAATTCTAAAAATCAAGTATAATCAAGATTTTTTAAATTGAAAAATTTTGCATCTTGAAAATAGTCTCCCTTACACAAAAGCTTCTCGAAATCTGTACGCGAAGTAAAAATAAAAAAAAAAAATATTTCTAACGGCGTCTCAAACATCAGTTCTAGAGGTGTGATTTAAGGTTTTAGAGACCCTTCTCAAAAAGATTCAAATTTCTAATTTCAAATAGGAACGTTTGGATTTAGTGTTTATAGATAAAATGACTTTTTAAGAAAAGTATAGATTGTTGGAAATCCGTTAAGAAAAGAATTTGTGCCAAATTATCTCTGTACTAAGGTTTTGTTATACATTTTGCTTAAATTCTGCTTAAGTTATAATTTTTAAAAATACACTGTATATTTGAACATTTTTTCCGAATTAATATTTTACTATATGTATCATCGTGAGCTAAAAATTTGAAAAACAAATACTCCCCTTTAAAAATTATTTGTTAGACAACACACACGAGACTTTATTTTGACATTGTGTCCTTAACTAATGCTCTAATTTTGCTCGGTTCAACCCCAATTTTGAGGGAGAACACCCTGGTAGGGGCCTCCCACCTCTCTTCCCCTTCCATCAACCTCACGAGAAGACTTGCGGCTCGACCGCTATTTAGAGTACCCCCATTGCCGCGAAGGCATTATACATTTACAAACATCCATGCCTTCTCCGGGTTTCGACTCCAGTACCTACGGTACTGCCTTCAGCCTCAATAACCACTATACCGGATGAGCAACAGAGAACATTTATGCTTTTAAACAATTTTTTGGTAAAAAATTATCATATCGTATGTTACATATTGCTGCAAAAAATAGGAATAACCAGTGGCGCACACAAGGGGGGGGGTGTCCTGGGGGTCCGGACACCCCCAAAGCCGTTAAGTTTTTTTCGATTGATGATAATCCTCTCTATATAACGTGAAATTTAATTAAGTACTTGTAATTAACACTTTACTTTATTAATTAATGCTAATTATTAATTCAATAATTTATTTTTTACTGTTTTTTGTTAACTAAATCGACAAAATTAGAAGAATCAATTGATGTTGTCTTGAGGTATGATACGAGTTGGGGGACTTTCGACCATGTGTGCGCTACTGGAAATAACTAATAACTACATCTTCGGTATAAAACTATTTCTAACTGAAAAAAAAATATTCCAAGTAGTTAAACAATATTTTTTCCAGTTATTTTAGTGTTCAAATCATGGTTCTATTAAAGATTCGTCAAGCAACCGGCTTAATGCACGTTAAATATGTTCAGAACTCAATGCTCTCAAGCTGTGTGGTGCAAAAGTTAAGAAAGTGATCACTTGATTATAGTTCCTAATTATGAGGTGGACTTATTGATTGTTTATTGATATCGCTCTCTGAAGCATAATATTGAAGACAGACATTCTAATTCTGAATCACGGTCAGTTAACAGGGATTGCAATATCGGACCAAAAGTTCAATACCGGTATTCGGTATTTTTTAGATCTTAATACCGGGATACCGGTTTTCATACCGATAGTCGAAATTTTAGAAAAAGAAAGAAGGGACACGTTTTTCTTTGTTTTATTTGCCAGTTTTATAAGAGAGTGTAAATATCACAAAAAGTAAAGGAACATCTTATTTCTTTAAATCACAAAAAAGTGCGAATACCACTATTCAGTCTCTCTCTGTGGTACTATTACAAATTTTTGAAATGTGGTCTTTAAAAATCATAATGTATTAATTGTAATGTCATTAAGCCTACAACGCAATAATGTGCACAAATTACCAGTTGTCGAAAACGCTCTTTCTCCATCTACACTAGTTGGTGATACTGTTAATAATGCTCGATATACTTTTTCCAAGTATTTACCTCTAAATCCCTCATCTTCAAATAAATCGATTTCTCGTTGGATGGTTTTGGATATAGCTGATTTTTGTATTGTATTTTGGTTAGTTGAAATTTTTTTAGCTATCCCTAATTCTAATTTTTGTTTAAGAGACAATTCATTTACACTATTGGCTTTAGTGTAATCCTCATCTTCGATAACTGTACCGAATTTTTCAAAATGTGGATAGGTCTGAGGGTAAAAAAGTTCTAAGAAAATTTACTGTACACTTGATTAAATTTGAATTTGTTAGTCTCTTTTCTTCTTTTTCATTTTTAATACAATATATGTAAATACAAGTATGATATGCAAATACAACATGAATAACAAACTCCCCAATTTAAAAAATATCGAAATATTACGCACTTTTCTTACAACTACAACCTTATTTTCATAGATACGAATATCAGACTATGAATCCTGTGCGTGTGCAGTATCGCTCTGGAGCTGTAATATAATAGTTTTAGATAATTCATATATTTTATCACTTCTTTTGATTGTACGATGCAACTTTATGTTCACAGTCTTATTAATGTCACCCGTTAGGGAGACATAAAAACAAAAACGTATACTATTTTGCTAGGTTGGCGATTCTTGAACATATATAGTGGAGACAACTTAAAAAAATTCTGGTAAATACCGAAAAACCGGTATTTAAACTTGTGAAAACCGGTATTACAAAATTGTACAAATGGTTCAAAATACCGGTATTTGGTATCCCGGTATACCGGTATTGCAATCCTTACACCTAAGATTGCACCAAATTCTCCAATCCTACTCAGATCGCTAATGTGAGAACTTTAAGGCTCGACATATTCAACGTGCATCAGATCCTCTACACATGGGGTGTCAAACTCGCGGCCCACAACGAGGGTCTTTGCGACCCGGCAATACATTGGCACAGAATAATATATAATAAAATATCAAAATTCCTCCCGAAATAGGAAAGATGGTAGCAGAGAAGTGATGTCAAGTGTCAGGACGTACATACTAAATTTTAATTGTTTTTTTATACATGTTTATTATAATGTATTATTCGAAATAAACCTACGTTACTATGAATTTGGATTTTCTTTGCAGCCCATCTTAAGATAAATCTAGTTTATTTGGCCAAAGCCAGCCTTTTTGTTTGACACCCTTGCTCTACATGGTGAGTCTTCATTAGTACTAGGACTCGAACCCAGAGTTGATTGAAACAATACCATCCACTAGTTCGTGACTATGACTTCTTGGCTGCTAAGCCACAAAATTATGAGGTATTCTACAACAGTTCGGTGTTGCTTCTAATTTTGACGTTAACAAAGAAACAATCAGCTAATTTAATTGTTTTGAAATGTTTCCAAAGAATTAGTGTAGATATGTTTATCGGAAGAGATATGTTATCGAATTTTTCAAGCCGTGTAAAAAAAATATACGGTCTGACAATATTAAATCGTAATAATACATTGTTTTTTGCATACAAATAATAAAAGAGAGAGAAGAGAAAGAGAGAGAGAGAGAGAGAGAATCGGATGGAAAGGGTTTGAAAGTTTGAAAATACATTTTTCATAGTTTGGAATATTTAAAGATGCATTTTTTGAATGTCAAAACAAAAAAAAAATGCTCTGAATATAATTTTGTGTTCAGTTTTCTCAATTAAAACATTGAGAAACAGATAAGAGAGAAGAGAGAGAGAGAGAGAACATTAACGGGAGATTAAATTTCACTTTTCGTGAAGATATATTTTTAAATTTATTTAATTAAGATGGAAATCATTCTGGACAATTTAGAAATAAGTTATAAATTATAAAAAAATGAATTTTTAAGGAAAAAAAATGTAAGCACCCCATTTTTTTCTTGAAAGAAATTTAACTAGTTATAAAAAGTCAGTTATCTTACTTACTATCATTATTATTATTAATTTACAATAATTATTAAATAATAACTAATTCTGTATTGTTATAATTAATTAATAATGTTCGCAAGAGGGTTAGGTCAGATTTTTTTCAAATGTTTTGATTATACAATTTTTACCAAATAAGAGTTATTTTCTATTGCCCTACATGGCATTTTTATTGAATGATTATGTTTTATCGGAAAATAGAGGATAATGACTTTATTTATAAGCATTTTATTATTTAAAAAATATCTTAAAACATCATTTCAGATTTTAAACATCCATGTACTCAGAGGGCTCGTCCTAAGTCTGTACGTTAGAAAATTACTTTGGTGGATATCCTTCAGGTTTTGCAATATGAGAATTCTTTATTTACAGATGTTTTTATCCTACTATTGCCCTTAAATCAATTGTTAAACATTTTTTTAATGGCGCACACATCGCAGAGGCATATAGCTACCGCCGTATCAGATGCATCAACGATACGAGGACTCCCAAGCAATAAGGACACCAACACGTGTAACTTTTTTGACACTTTCACAAATAAACTTTTTTAATGTGATTATATTTATTTTTGTTTTGCAAAAAAGGGCCCCCGAAAGAATCAGGACACAGGACCCCATTCAGGAATAACTACGTCAATAACACATCCCAAGTTATTAATGCGTAGATATTAATATTTCTATATTAAACATAACTAGAAAATTTTATCAAATATGCATTTTAATTGCATACACAAGAATTCTAACCGAATAAAGAATGACTTCAGAAAAGTTTGAAAAAAAAAGTAAAGAAAAGAGGAACACAACGATCACCCTTGCATCCTGTTATTCCAAAAAAGCATAAACACGGAAAAAATTAATATTCGAATTAATTCCAAACACGCCCACGGAATAATATCAGCAACTGTGTTGACATTTATATTCAAAGCTTTGCTTGGAGATAAGAAGGCTATAAAAAAAGGGAGGATAAATGGTTTTGGACCGGAAAGATAAAGTGAGCAAAAACTTGGAAATTCCATTAAAAGCATTAATGAATCAAAGGAGACTCTAATGATAAATGCTAATGGAAACTCTTGAAAGCAGATCAAATAATTTGCCTAGTCTGCAACGTTTGTTAACTACGGCGCTGACAAATTTAAATCTTGTAAGGTCCACTCTTAGTTTTGGTCGCTTCATTCAGTACAATTTTATTATTTTCCATTGATTCTTTTTATTTTTTCTCCAGAGGAGTCACGTTCAATTACCGAAGTTGTTTATGAAAATATGTGAGAATTGAAGTGAATTATATCTTGCAGGCGATGAAACAAACGAGAGAGAATGTGAAAATTTAACATTGAAATTTATTGATGCTGCGCGAGCTGGGAATAATAGATTTCATCTTGTAGTAGATGCCATTTATTTAGCATGGGTTTTAATGAAGCTAGATTTTGGATTAATTTCTTAGTTTCTTTGGTCATTAATTAAGTTAACTGCAATTTGGGTTTCTTTTACATTTTTGTGAAGTTACTGTCAAAATTTTCTTTTATTGTACTTCTGAAGCTGTGATTTTTGTAAATTAAACTGTTGGATAAAATGAACTATTTTGTTCTTAGTCTTTCTCTCACGAGAATTTAATTTTCAAACTTTAAAAATATTTTTGTCAATTAAATACGTAAATTTATCAAATTTTATACCAAAGTTGAATTATTTTTGTAAGCTGAAAAACATTTGTCAAGTAAAACGAACGTTGTCTAAAAAGGTGCTATTTTTCTATTAATTTCATTATGTAGTAATTTTGTTTAATTTTTTTAAAAAACCTATCCTTTTTTGCTACATAATTTTATTTTATTTTAATATTATTATTAATATTATTTTATTAGTTTGAATGATTTTTATGAATTGGCGCTATTTGTATAGTTTGGAGTGAGGCAATTCATATGCCAAATAATGAAAGTGTAAATGAAACAAAACTGGTGTTGAGTTAATGAATGAATTGAAGTTGAACTGATTTTTTTGTTGTCTTACATACATACTGTTATTCTAATAATTTAATTTAAAGAAAAAATTCTCAAAACATCCATGTAGCTCTAACGCATTTCCCTCATACACACACTTTTGTTATAAGGAATTAAGAAATCAGTTTTTTATAACTTAAAATAGAATAATTGTTTGAGGAAATTAAATAAAATATATAAATTCAGGAGTAAAAAAGATAAATTTTCAATAAAAAAAATTGTTCTTCACTTTATATGTACAAAAACTTAATTTTTTAAACCTAATCTACTTAGTTTATCAAATACATATTTATTGATTTACAGAATTAGGTTTACTTCAATGCAGTATTTCACCACGTATTTCCATGAAAGACAATTCTTATTTTTCCCTCATTGTATTACTGGCTTCAAGGATTTAACCTTATTTTGCATTGTAATCTACAAACCTTTACGAGAAACAAAATTGACACTTGTTGCAAATTGAATGAGAGTTTCCTACTGACATAAAATAGTATTTAAACTCAGGATTAATAAAATGATTTTTCAAGCCAACTTTTTGCACAATTTCAATATACTTCATTTATTTAGAAGTATGTTGAACTTTTCTCACAGCAGTTACATTATGAAGAGGCAGATTTAAAATCAAAATAACACGAACTCTGTTATCTGAGAAAAAAACCATTGTATAAAATAAAAATAATGTAATTCTCATAAAAATAAACATTTCATTTTATGAGAGCAAGATTTCTCGTATCAAAACTTTGCATCCAAAAGAATATACTCATTTCACTAGTACTCATTTTATTTGCTTTTAAAGTAGATGAAATAAAAATCATGCAAGTCTTTTATATCTCGTTTACTTTGTGGTTACTAGTTAAAATCAGCTATATCAACTATAAAATTAATTGTAACTTCTGTGTAAATTTTCCTCTGGAAAACTAAGGACATAACTGTAAACAAGTAAAATAATAAATAATAAGTTAATTCCTACTTAGGTCAACAAAGAAACGTTTTATTTTAGTTACTTTTTATTAAATAGTTGCAATTAATATAAATATGTATATACATATGACAAAATCACAATATTAAGTGACAAAATAAAAAACGCTTTTCCTTGCAATTTTTTCCATATTTTCCTTTCTATGTATAAAGTTGGACTATTTCCTTAGTTGTTATTATTTATTCATTAATTAAATTTAATTATTCTAATAAAATAGTATAGTAAAAAAGATATCACAATTCTCAGAAACTTGTCCATGGCAGGTGGAATTCAAACCCCACGACCTTTGGATGAGAAGTCCAACGCGCTATTCATTACGCTATAGAGACACAACGAGCAATTTTCCTTTTTATGTATGCTGTTGGACTATTATTTGTGTGTTTATTTCTATTTATTCATTTTTCAATTTAATTAATGAATTAATATTTTAAGAAACTGTATTAACATCAAGTGTAATCCACTACAAGTTTAAAAAATGTATTTGAACTTGAATGGATGAATTCAAAGTATTTTATTAACGATTGAAAATTTGAAAAAGATATATATATATATATATAAAGGAAGAGAGTGAGCTATTAGGAATTGAAAAAGAGACATCGATTTCTGAAATACTACGTATATTAAAATTTAGTACAGCCATGATCTAATGTTCATTTATTTTTCATTCATTTTTTTGAATTCGGTTTCATTAATCAATAATTGCCTTGGTTATCTTAGCGATGAACTTAACTACACCAGCTTTAACAACTAATTTGAATGCAAAGCTATGCTCAGTATTACCTAAGATCTGACCATAAAAAAAGAAGACTATATTTCAAATGGAAGTCACGTTAAAATGTTTTTCAGGTTGATTCTAAGACACAGCCTCAAAGGAGCCTAGATCTAAGGTCCTATTTGAACAACGGCATAAAAACATCCGCAAAGAGTATATAGCTTTCAGCATAGAGCCTAGGCTTTTAACACCTGTTATCTCATCCCATACCTGTTATCGGTGGAGAGTGCAAACATCCAGAGAGAATGTTCAGTCACGGGGATAGCTTTTTACGTGGTCCTTTCAAAGAAGACTATTACTATCGGAATACTTAAGCAAACCAATTTCTTTCAGCCTATTGCTAAATTACCCTACCGTAAAAAAGATGAAGGGGGCAGGAACGACTTTCTTTTTTATCGACGTCCGTCGCTGGCGAGAAATTTATGGTTTTCACTCTGTCGGGTGAAATTGGGATTCAGTTTACCGTCTAATGGTAGTTTATCTTTCCACTCCTTGGTTGTGAAAGACAATGCCTGGAGATGTTAACAAGTGAGGAATGGTTTTGGAGTAATCCCAATGAGCTCATCTAGGACCAAGTGTAGGTAATAATAAAGTGGTTCGTTTTTTATTTACTGCTTGTTATATATATAACAAGTAAAATCTAAATAGTAAAGATTAAAAAAATCCTCAGTCTATAAATAGTTTATTATTATAAATTTATCATTTTTCTTAGATAGATAAAGTTACCTCCATATTCTGATAAAATTACTTATTCTCTTACTTTATTTTAACCGTAGTAATTTTTTTAAAATATTTAAATACATTTATATAATATAGTGACCCTAAAGTAATGACAGATGTACACACTTTTTAATTTTTTTATTTCTATTATTTTCATATTTTTGCTAAGTGCTACTATTCAGCCATTCCCATGCTTTGAATCTGCATTTGGGTCCAGAATATGGCAGTAAATTTTTTGTACTCAGATTTAGCGCAGGCTCTGCGTTTTTGAATGCAATTTTTATTTAAGTTACCTTTTTCTTGTAATGGATTTAAATATATTCATTATTGTCAACAGGTTTTTGCTCAGTATTATTAACAGAAAGGGGAAAGGTTAGCTGGCCAAAAAAACATGTTCAACTCCACTTTTAAATAAATTATTTTTCATATATAAGCGACCTTTATAGGCAAGTAAGCCTATGACCTTATTGGGTTCATAGACTTTTCTCGCCACGTTTTTTTTTCTCTTGCTTTGTTTGTTTTGTCTCTGTTTTTGTTTTTGTTCCTACCCCCTTGTGGTGTAGGGGTCTTTTGTAACCCTGGCCATTGGAAATAAAAAAAATTCATATGTAAGAGCTGTCCTAAGTCAGCAATGTTTATAATACTGTAGTATTCATATTTATATATTATTTTTTTGAAAAATTCTATTAATTTCTAATTTATCTTTTATGTCAGGTTTATCTTGCAATTTCGATTTTTTTCAGTTTTGATGATTAATTATTCCATCTCTCTTAAATAGAAAATTTTGACTATTTAATATATATATATATATGCTCACCTTTTATCAAAGTAACTTAAAAGGAATTTATACTTAAATATTTTGTTACAGCACAGGGTGATATTTTAGATTATTTCTCGAATTCGGATTGAAGACCATTACGTACAATAAAAAAATTTTTCTTTATACTGTTACTCAATGAAACTAGCTTAAAGAATTTTTGTGAAAAAAAACACACACGCTATAATTATTATATAAATTATAAATTAAAAAAGTGGGCTGGGAGTGATTTGTTTCCTAATAAGCTGCAGACCATTACCCGGTCCTGGTTCCGTAGAAGCCCAGTCTCCATCCTAATTTATATAAAGCATTTAAAATTACTCCGCTAATAAGAGCTTGGCATTATTTTTATCAATATATCATATTCATTATATTTTTAAAGAACTTTATATGGAATATGTGAAAAAAGTAAAATTTTAAATCCAATTCTGAATAAATTTTTATTAACATCGCTCTCTAAAGCAATGTAGAGGTTGTTGACAACGAATGTCAATTTTTAACCAAGGTCAAATATCAAATACGACACATGAGCTGGCATCCCTCTGTACAAACTTCTATACCACGCCAATGTGAGGGTTTTGAGCTTCAACGGATTTCCCGAAAACCAGCCCCTTTACACACGGGTCACTCTAAAGCCAAGATAATATTCTCGCGTTTTGAAAAATGAATGCTTAATGTTTGAGTTTATCTCATCCTTTGTAAAAAAAAATATCGGAATTATTGCAACGTAATTGATTTCGCTACTTTTATAAAGGTAAATAAATGCATATAAAACAATAAATTTGAATTCATTTTCTAATAGCAGAGAAAATGTTTGTTTAAATACTGTATATTCAGATAAGTAAAAGATTTACAATATAAAAAAGCTCTTTATTTTTAGAAGAGGATTAAATATATAATTTTAATAAAACCCTCTTATAGTAAATTTTGATGTAAAAAGAGTCCCTTAAACTCTATTTATTTTGATTAAAAGTCTGTTTAAATATGCGAAAGGAATTACTACAGTCGAAAGAAAAGGGTAAAATACATAGAAAATATATAATTTTTCTCCTACACTTTTTATTATATTTTTGTGTGAATAATTTTTCTTTCTTTTAAAACTAAAAGCTCCAGTGAACATTTAAATGTAAATTATTAGGTCCATTAACATTTCATTCATTAAAAAATATTAAATTTTTCTTTTTTTGTACTTATGATGCTTAATTTATTGTATAAAAAAGAAATTGTTTCAGTATTTAAATGTTTTTTTTGACTAGAGTGTATTTTAATTTATTTTTCACATGATAATCTTGTTTATCCACCTTCGCTTAAATTTAGAGGGGAGAGGGTATTTAATAGCTTATGTAAGTTATTTGTCTTGTTTAATTAGAAGTTAACTAGCATCTTAATTATATTAAATGCATTCTTGTTTTACAAATCCAAGTAAGCTTTTTCTAAAAAGAAAAATGCGAAAAATCCAGTGATTTATGAAGAGGGTATTCCAATAAGACTAGTGAATTTTTTAGACAAATTACTACTCTCTCTATCCCATAATAATAATAGGAGTCACTGAATTTAATTTGTCCATAAGATTTACAACAAAAGATCTAAAAATATAGAAAACAACATTTATTATCAGAAACTAGATAAAATTAAGCAATTGATTAATTAGATATATTACTCCTAAGTTTTACTTTATATATAAGTATCCGGGTAGTTTCTAGATTTTTAAATAATTTCGTTAGAGTATTTTAAACTTATAGATAGGATCCATCGTCTGCGAAGCTTTGGTTTCTCTATATCCATTATTCTTTTTTATAAGAAATAGTTTGAGGCTGCTTGAAATTCATTTCGATTACCCTAAAATCGTAAATTTTTTCAAAAATTGGCACATTTTTTTATGATTTTATTTTATCGACCGTCTTATTAGCTTTGTAAAAGTACCAAGTTTTTTTTAAATTTTCTATTCACTAGAACAAAAACTACAAGGGTTTTAGTAAAAGCAGATGCCATAACTTTAAAGATGATGTCAAACTTTAAAATGTGTTTTTCTCGAAATGTATTTTTTCCCCATGAAAACCTCAAACGGGGACAGTGATTGCTCAAAAAGTTTTAAGAATAATTAACTGAAATTTTCTGTGTAATAGTAGAAGAGTTTTAACCTTCAGATGTATCAATCGCTGTTTCATTACAAAATTTACAGTCCCTTATGTTAATATAATCACTGTTTTTTAAAGCAATTTCATGTAATAACTAAGATAAAGTGTTCTAGGTTTTGTTAAAATTAAAATATTCCCTGGAAG
>BMAO01029295.1:0-28077 GCA_019973975.1 Trichonephila clavata
TTTCGCATTTTAGTATAAAATGAGTGATTTCCTTTTATATCAGAAACAGGGAGGAAAATTTTCTCATTTTAATTTCAGGCTTGAATTAATAGATAGCCTTATTGAAAGACATCGGGCGGTAAATGAGAAAAAAGGATGGACGAAAAGAAATTTTTCCCAGTCCCGTACGATTGATAGAAAAAAAACTTTTTAGAAGTGATTCCTCTTACCACGTGCGACAAAAAATTGAGATCAACAAGGCAGTGTTTTGTGTGTTGCTGGAAAAGAAACGATTTGGGAAAACGGGTGGAAAAAAAAAACACGATATTTTCGCACCGATTGCGATATTTGATGGACTATGCTTGTCTTCCTGTTTTAAATTTTACCACACAAAAACAAAATTTTAAGAGAATAAAAAAAATCTCTAATTCTAATTTAAATCCAATGTACATTTCTGTAAAGTGTTTGTTTGAATTCGCTTATCTCTTCGAAAAAAAATCCAACTTTAAAGAAAACACGTTCTTTCAATAAAAAGTAGCATAATTCTCTAAATTCAATATTTATAACATTTCTGACTGCTAATTTGAGTTTATATAATTGATTTCATCATAAAAATGTTTATTAAAAATATGCTTATTTTTTGACGTAATATGACAGAAAAAAGAAACAGTTAAGTGGTAAAGTAATTTGTGTTTTATACGAATAAAAGAGCAAATGTATAGAAAATATATTACAGTAGGAGATTATCTTCACATGACAATTTTGCTATTTCTATAATGAATGATCTCGAAATGATCATGGATTATTTCGAAAAACATGAGCTTATTAAGGCTGCCTTCGCTGAACGTTAAAGAGATGGACCCTGATTTGGCATATTTATTCAGATAAATAGAATTATGACATTAATATATTCTGCCTTCGCTATCCTAAAGACAGCAGCATATTTAAACATACTACTCACATTTTTATTTGAGGTGATCCATTTGTGTTCGTAAAAACTGTTCAGCAATTTTTCTTCCCTATAATGTAATGTTAAGTGAACCATCCTTTTTTTTTTTTTTTTTTTTGTTTAAATAAAATGTTAACAATTTACGGATTATTTTGGAATTTTAAAAACACTATGCTATAAACATATATATTGTATAAACTACAATGTTGCAAATTCTCATGAAAATTGAGACATTTTTCTGTCTAATAATGTGCTTTGTGTTTAGTTAAGGTTCTTGTACATTTGGTGAAGAAAGCCTTAAAAGATCTGCTACCAGTTTTGTCTATGTGTATTTATTATATTATTTTTAAAAAAAACACATGTTCTATTGAAAAATTTATAAATTTGAAATTTTGAAAATTCATATGTACGTTTTAACTTGTAAACATTTTCATAAATAACTTTTTTAACAAATTCTCTCGTTAAAATATCTGAGAGATATCAATGTTTGTGCGATGTCTTAAAACCATGAGGTAATTAGGATGTCCCAAAAATGTTCCTTTTGCATTAAATTTATGCTTTTGAGAAAAATTGAGATTTAAAGTAAAAAATTACCATCATCTAATGCATACTATCACTCTAATTTGGACTTCTAAAATACTTCTAACTTAATTAGAACAAAAATTTATACTGCAGTAAAACACATCTAGTATTTTTTCCTCCATTAAAAATTGAAAAATCTATTTTTGACCTTTTTTCGTTTTGTGATATTCTTAATGTAGGACAATACACATAAATCACAAATGGTTGCTCCATTTGTAAATTCGAAAATAAAATAAATAATATTAAAAGAAACGTATTTATACGGAGCTCAAATGTAAGCGTATTTATTCTTAAATCTATTTCATCAATCTTTAAACGTCACTTCAGAAGCCAAAAGTGCAAAAATTTCATCGCAAAGCAGACTCAAATATCAGACATGTGACATAACTTTTGATTCCAGTTAAATTTGACAATTTTTCTAGCATACGTAAACATTCCATCATTTCTGATCCTGATATTTAGGGAGGGAAAGCATTTTACGCTTGATTTGCTTTGGAAAATATTTTGACTCTCCCACGTAAAATTTTACCCCTAATATCACGCGTCTTTTTCCATCAACTTTTTTATTTAATTACATTTTTAATCAAAAGTGGGTTTTTTTTTACCTTTTGAATGCGTTTAAGAACTCCTTCATCGTTTAATAAATATTAGTAAATAAAGTATTTATTATTATTTCAGGAACAATTTAATTTTAATCCATATAATACTGCCGCATCTTATTAAATATGTGTTGACTCTATCTGGGATCAGATGTTTCAAAGAGTATTAAGATCAGAACACAACAGAGGTGTAATTTTTTTAAGAGATAGCTGGTGCTGTTTTGAGAACTGTGTGTTCTGATGTAATGGGAAAATTGATGAGTAGAGAAATTAAATTATTAATTTAATGCTCCTACAGCTATTAATTACAATATATACAGTTAGATAAAAGTTATTCAAACTATTGAGCATTTTAATACCCCAGAATATTTAATTGTTGATGAGGAAGGACGAAACACAACGCCACTTTTCGATTGTTTCAAGTAGTTTGCCCGTTCCACTCTCTTGGGTTAGGGCGGTCCCTTCTTACCCCTCAAATTTCACTCAAGGTTCAGCTCGCAGGTGGAGTGCAGCTGATGTTTTTCTCACAGCCTTCGGTTGTCTGTGTGATATCAAATAAAAGGATCTTGTATACTATTTAGGTGTGCACGTGTAAATACGAGCGACATAATGTTATCTGCATAGGAAAGCCGATCTTGTAGCTACGATGCGGAAAAACGTTACAGTGTCTTGCATTCTCAGCAAAAAGTGGAACTGAGTGAAAAATTACTTTGGAAAGTAGTTCTTTAATAAACGTTCATTATTTAAAAGTTCTGATGGGAGTTTCAATATAGTTAATGATATTATCACCACCCTTATTTTTGCATAGATGTGCATCTTTATAAATACACAAGATATGTAGATACACACGCACAGTCGGCATAGCGGATAAAAACTAATTTCTCACGGTGCCTATTCAATTTTTGGGACAATAATAAAATGCGATTCTATCCTCAATGTCTGAATTCTAATGAGATATAACCAGAAAACATGAAGATCCCATGAAATAAACATTTAACATTTATGCCTGTTATAGTGTCAGGTTTGAATATGGAATAATTCAAAAAGAATCTTTTGTAGTTTCAAAATTATTTATTTTAAAAAAAATCAAGAGCTTTGTGCGTGAATAGTGCATAAAAATAAAGTACAAATGTTTATTTCGCATGCGTTGAAGAATATCTTCTTTTTGTCACACGTGCAAAAGACGTTAAGTAAACATGCTTTAAACAACGCATTCGTGTCCTTGATAACAATCTGAAGAATGTGCAAAATGGGATACATATTTAAATGTATATCTGGCACATAGACGTGAATCCGATTTCTGCTTGTTTCCACAAAAAATTCACGTTGAACGTGCGAAAAACAACACGCAGAACCATTTTAGGTGTGAAGGCATCTCTTTCCCCACTTTTAACACTTGAAAGTTTTTAGGACACATTTGGCTTATTGCAAAGATGTAGCTTCGCCTTTATTGGTAACCCCAAGAAAATATAGTTTATTCATTTTAAAGCAAATGCTTTCGAAATTTTTGTCCCTGTTCAGGAAAAAAAGAATCTCCATGTTGATTATATTTGCAAGATTTTAAATCATCTTATATTATACATGATATTTAAAAAAACAATTGTATATATATTTAACTTCAAGACAGTACATTGAATGACAACACTAAGGCACTTTAACCACATACACGTATTGTATCCCATTACTTCCGATGTGCTGTATATTCTCTCTCCTTACTTCTCCAGTGTTAGATCCACAGTTTTTTAATCTTATATTTAGTTTAGACATACTGGCATTCACTCCACTAATATATACATATGACCTTGATACAGTTGGCATTAATAAAATATTCAAAATCAAATATCCCTTGGGAAACTCCAGTAGGCCCCATGCCTTCGGTTCTTTTTGTGCCTTTGTTTAAGTGGAGGTGTAACCACAACACCCACATTTCTGCACTTTCAAAGCCCCCTCAACAGTTTAGCTATAACACGTCCTTCGTTTTACGTGACGTAGGTCCATTCGAGCACAAAGTATAGATAAATAAAAATACTACGTAAGGAAAACAAACCGTATTGTTAGGGTTTGCTGTAACATATGCAGTATGTGTAATAGAGAAACATATGCCTTTTTCATATAATGTACAGTAATTACACTACAACATGTTTCTTTTTTACGTTTCATGTTCGATATTAATAACCTAATTAAATCAAAATGCTGTTGAAGAATAAAGATCCGACTAATATGACCTTTTCCATTTGCTTCCTGTTAGAAAGTAACGGGGGTGCAAAACAACAATGTAATACTGTGCCCATGCAATTTTTCTTACTTATTTAAAACTCAAATTTATTAACCTTAAACTTAAAAACTGTTTACCACTTTGCTTCCTGTTTTTTTTAAATATAAAAACTATTAATTATTAAAAAAATTAAATTATTACTTATGTGTTCTTTGACAATTTTGTACATTTTGAAAAGTGTTGGCACTGTTCTTTTAGCCGAGCACAGAACTAAAAGTGCTAAAAGAACAATAAATCGTCAAATACTGCTACCCCCTTTTCCTTCCAGACCAAATTTTCCCAATCGTAATTCTTTCACATTATTCTTTTTCTCTCTATGAATTTTTAGTGGTAATAAAAGAAAATTATAAACAATAAAGAAGCTTTTATTTGGTAATAAATTGTTCATCGTTGCCAAAGTTGTCAGTTTGGCGAGATTTTCACCCGAGAAGTATCCATGTTTGTTTCAAATCAATAGCTGAAAAAAACCTACACTATTTTTGATTATGTAAGAAATAACTCTTACCTGGTCCTTGCCCGTCATAAGTGAAGTCTGGCACTAACAACGTCTGTGTGTCAACCACGAGTACGGGCCCTGAAGTCACCCCATGTTCGAAAGTTTGAATCTTCCCAATTTCCATGGGCCGGGGGATGACCAAGTCAGTAGGGATGAACACGTCACCGAAGTTGGCCTGAAAAAAACGCACGAGATATTTCATAACCATAAGAATGTATTGATTAATAAGGTTTGAAAACTTTTATACGTGAGTCACAGTATTATGAAAGATAATTTTACTGTTGGTAGTTTCTATAACACTGAAAGAATTTCTATGTAGTGTTATCAGTAATACGACTAAAATTCCCTTAAGAATTACGTAATACTTTACTTTTTACTTTTTCTTTCTTTTTACTTTTACTATACACATAAAAATTTTTTTTCTAAAATAAACACAGCAGCTTTGAAGTACGAATACCATTTCAAAACAAGAAAAATAAGCACAGTTTTGTATTCCAATATTTTTTATAGTATTTGTGAATGCATTTTATTTTTCAAAATATGCTACAAACATTTTATTTATACTTGACCCAGATTCAATATACATTTCACAAATATTCGTATTTTTAATCTTTTTTTTTCATATTAAAATGAAGTTGTCAAAGTTTTAAATTTGCAATTTATATATATATATAATCATTATTTTTAAATAATTTAAATGCATTTTTATTCTGTTTAGCGTTTAAGGTATACGAATACGTTGAAATGGTCCATTTTCGCCAAAAATCACATTTTGAGTTTTTGATTTTATAGAATAAAGCAACTATTTAGCTCTATAAAACTGTCCTTACTTTCTTTATAGGTCGCTTAGGAGCCAAGATATTGAATAATTAGTAAAGTGTAAAAAACCGGAAGTGGGCATTTAAATAACCGGAAGTCAGCATTTAAATGCCCTTTAACTTGTCAAACAGAATTTAAATACAATACTTTTCTTAAAATATAATTTTAAAAAACTTTTGATTTAATATTAAAAATAATTACTAATTTTGAAAGTATTTAACAAAGTAAATCTGGCAATATTAGTTTGTTTACGTTGAGCTTTGTTTGGTAAAAATTCTGCTTGTGTTGAATTTCAAAACAAAAGTTATCAAGTATTATTTGATAGAATACCAGTGAATTATTTGCTCACAATATTATTTATAATTATGGGAAATAACAAAAATAAAAGTTATTCCCGTAAACGTCAGTTTAAAGGAAATAAGTATTGCAAAAGTGTTTCAGTTTTCGACAGTGAAAAGATTAGTACCGATTCAAGCATTCCAACTGCGAGTGAATCAAAACTAATGAATTCTTTAAAACCTACAGATGGTCTAGAAGAAAATGAAAAAAATGTTATTTTTAACTTAGGAATTTTGTGTAATATAATTTCATTATTATGCTGTCCTGTGGTGTTTTGAAAGAAAAGTTAGTGTTGTGCAAGACTCTGTGTTTGGATTAGCTATGAATATGACTATAAAATGTGAAAACTGTAACTATTCCTACTCATTCTGCACTTCGAGAAAGTAAACAAATTGCATAGTATCAATCTTGCATTTGTTTTTGGTATGAGAATCATTGGTAAAGGACATTCTGCGGCTAAAAAACTTTGTTCTGCTATCAATCTAGATGTGCTATCTAAGAAAGCATTTGGTCTCCTGGAAAAAAAGCTTGAATTTGCTGCTAGCAATGTAGCATGCAACACAATGAAGGAAGCTGCATTGGAAATTAGAAGTAACCAAAATGATGCTGAATTTTCTCAGTGTAGTGTGTCGGTGGATGGCACATGGCAACGAAGAGGATATTCCTCGTTGAATGGATGTGTGTCTGTTATTTCAGTAGATACTGGGAAGGTTTTAGACGTTGAATTCATGTCAAAAGTGTGTAGACTTTGCGATTCAAAAAACAAAAAATTAAATACCACTCATAATTGTGCAAAACATATAGGGTCGTCTGGGGCTATGGAACCCCTGGGTGTTTATCGTGTTTTCGAACGATCTGTCGAAATGAGACAATTACAGTATGTTAATTTTTTTGGTGATGGAGATTCTAAGGGGTATGCCGCTGTAAAAGATATTTATGGTGAGAATACCGTAACAAAATATGAGTGTATTGGACATATACAAAAGCGTGTGGGAACAAGACTGAGGAAACTGAAATCTAAACGAAAAGGCCTGGGAGGTCGAGGAAAACTGACAGATGCCTTTATAGACAAGTTACAAAATTACTATGGCATTGCTATCCGTGACAATGTAAATGATTTACAAGGCATGCAACGTGCAGTTATTGCAGCATTTTTCCATTGTTGCTCTAATGCAAAACAGCAAATGCATGGCCAATGCCCTGTTGGACCGGATAGTTGGTGTAAATATCAGCAAGCCGTATCAAAGGGTAAGATCTACAGAGATAAATCTAAAGGACTTCCCCAAAATCTGATCAACATTATCAAACCCATATATATGAAGTTATGTGATCAAAACTTATTAGAAAAATGTTTACCAGGAAAAACACAAAATTCAAATGAATGTTTCAATGGAATCCTTTGGAAATTTATTCCAAAAGATGTTTTTGTTTCATTATCAACATTACGATTAGGAGGATACATGGCAGTAATTCAGTTCAATAAGGGATTTCAGGGATTGATAGATATCTTGAAACATTTCGGTATGACTGTTGGTGTAATAACATTGAAAGGTTTTTCAGAACTTGATGAAATCCGAATAACGGAGTCTAAAAGACATTCTCTGACTGTGGCAAAAGTTGCCAGGAAAAAAAATAGATTAGCTAAAAAGAAAAAAATGATTAAAAATGAGCTGATAGAAGGTGTAAGCTATAAAACTGGTGAATTTTAAGTAAGTACTTGTGTAAATAAAAAAAATATGTGATAAATTGTACTAAAAATGCATTTTTCTCAAAATCACTTTTTTCGTATATTTTGAAAATTTCAAAAAAGATAACTCAAAATATTATCATTAATTTTCTTTGAAATTTGGTACCATTTTTTCTCATAATGTTTTCTAGGGCGTGAAGTAAAATAATGATCATAATAAGAATAATTTTTAAATTATGGCCTGGTATTTGTGTAACGGTATTGTAAAACATGGCAAATTTCTTGTATTGGCTCTTCGAATAGCTCTGGAATTTTTATTTCTTTATATAACCAAAAGATTTTACTCCACGCCCTAGATATGTGCATAATGTTTGTTTTGATACTAAATTTACACAAATTGAGTCAATGGATTTTCATGTAGAATTTTTTGAATGTCTTTAAAATTTTCTTAAAATTTCCTGCAAATTTACCAATTTTCTGAAACTTAAATGATATATTGCAAATTTTTGACAAGCATAGTTTATTTGCATGTAAACTAAAGTTAAAAAGGGTATAAACTTTTTTCTAAATGGTGTTTTTCAAAAAAAGTGCTCCGAACGTATTCGTATACCTTAAAAGATATAATGCTATTATACGCATATTTATCACAATAGCACAAAATGAAAATGCATACCCGTGTGCAAAATTAAGAAAATTCTCAAATTATGTTCCTTTTCACTAATTATACTACCGAAGAATTATGTAAATATTTAGAATTGAATATGTAAGCGTACACATGCATGTCTGTGAAGCTGTACGGATAGAATTATGGCTATTATGAATAGAATTTAAACGCACCAAAGGTTGTGGGCGATTTGGAAACTCGTACTCCTCTGCTATATTGGCTATATTTCTCATAACAGTTGGGTAAATTTTACGTATTATAAAATAAAAGGATTAGACACAAACTTAAGGATGATGAAAGGAGATAGAGAATTGTAAATAGATTAGAGGCAGACTTATTCAAAAGGGCAATTGGCTATGAAGCTCATTGTTGCAACCAGCATCGTTTGCAATTTTTAGAAAAATTTTCAGGTCACATTATGCATATAGAGATGACGTGCAAGGTCGGCTAAAACGATGAATGACGATCGTTATTTGGCACTTTAAGTGCTGCAACAAAGAACTGCTACAATTTCACAACTCTCACGTGACCTGTATGCTACTACTGGAACCCGAGTTTCAGGCCTACAATTGCCCTAAGGCTTCATGAGAAAGGACTGGATACTGATTATCGGCTGACCATATCTAAAGAGAGCCTAGGATACCATTCCTGCCTCCACTGTGAGAAAAGGATTATTATAGTTGTGGTGTGATAGTTTCGCCAGGTATTATGCTTTAACGGCCATACACATCTGAACATGTTTAACGAAGATTCTCTAGCTTCTCTGGGGTACAGAGAGATCTTAAAGACTTACATATGACTTTTTAGGAGCGCAATTAGTCCTTGCTGATGGACGACAACGCTCGTCTACATAGGGCTTTTCTAGTCGATGATTATTTGGAAAGTGAGGATATTCCCTCAGTGATTAGTAAACCAGAACTTTTGACTTTAATCTTTTAAATCCTGTCTGAAACTCTCTTAGAAGAGGAAATGCATCTCGCCATCTACATCCGGAGTTAAAAATTGCCTTGTTACAGGAATATGATTGACTGCCTCAGAAACTCCTCAAATGCTTCCTGGCCAGTTTCTTCTCAACTACTGACCGACCTGTCTAACTGTGAGAGGGAGTATAGACCATATTAGAATCCTTCGAAGTTCCATATTACAACATGTTTTTTGACATCCCTGCGTAATGAGCTTTAATGATGATCATGCATACATAAAATGACTTCTCATTTTTACATCTATCTCTTTCTCTGTTATATATGTAACCATTCATACACAATTTCATTAAAACCTGTCCATTAGCTTTTCGGAAATTCTAAAAGGATAAGCGGCTACGGACAAAATTGTGGTTTAACAGTAACTACGGCAGTTAATTACTATTAAATCCTAATTATTAATTAAAAACAAGATTCAAATAATTTTTTTTAATTTTATTTTTTTAATTCATTGTTTATTTTTTTATGGTATTTTTGTGTTATCGTCGTACTAGAACAGCACAGTGGACTAATGGAGATGAAACACACAACTTCAAACAGCTGTCGTATCTCACTCGGTTATATCTCAATGTATGTGAACTGAAATCTCACACTTTTCTCCACAAAACCTAAGGATATTCAAACTCTGTTCAACTGTAAGTGTAGAGAACCCGATATTCATTGTAATACTGTTTAAAAGATTCATAGGTCGCATTGACGAATCATGATCGCAAACTTCGTTCAGGTGCGAGTTCAAGTCCTGAGTGCATCAGAGATTTTTCCCCGTTGCTTAAAATCAATTAAAAAAAGTATCATTGTGCTGAATGAAGGAAATGTGGAATGTTAAATTAATTTGAACCATAAAGTATTTCTGCAATGGGATGTAGAAATTATGAAACGTAAATTACAAATCACGTAATTCTTTTGAATCAATTCATTTCAGATCAAATTCATGAGATCCATCACCAACAGTCTTTGTGTAACTTTTAATGAGATATTATTTTAAACCAATCCCCCTACAGTAACTCAAAACTAGAGTCCACGATTCAACTTGAATGTCATCACAAACTCACGTCTCTTCTACTGCCAAATAATCTAAAGTTCTGAAGCACTTTTTTTAGGGGTTTCCCTTGTTTCATTGAAAATTGCACGTTAAATATTTCGAGCCTCTAAATTTTCGCTTTAACGGGGTATGAAAGCTTGAAAGAGGAATGTCAGCTCAGTCATCTCTTTTGACCGTAGTTTAAAAACAAGAGGTCTGCAGCCAAAAGACCTCGTGTTTGCTTCACAGTGCAACATGAATAAATAATCATTTAGTCAACCAACTATTGACAAAAATAATAAAATAAACATAAAGTGAACTTTTTCTAAAAATGAAAAGAATTTGGTTTTATTGCTTAGAAATCATATAACCCAATGGAATAGCGTAAAAAAATAATTTTTTTTATTTTTAAAATCATAATGAGCGACCATTTTTTTAAGTCAGTAATCACTATGTCATGATTAATCATTGATTATCCATAATATTAGAATTAAAAGATCGACTGTGATATGACAGAAAACAATTTTTACCATAAAAAAGGATTGTGCAACCTTAAAATGAAATAAAATTTTTACAATAAAAAATAATTCTTATGAAGGGCGGTGATTGTTTTAAGAGATAATAAAAAAAATAATTCCTTAGCTTATTGCTTTTAATATTTCATGTTGATTATTTTTTCTTCAAAAATTAAAGAACATTACACATTACAGATTTTTCAAATACAATAATATCCAAATATATATTTATATATAATCGGGTTTTCATTCATTTGATATTAAAATGAAAAAAAATTAAATATAGAACAAATAGCGCGTGAAAAAAAATTGATTGACATGAACAGAACTAAAATGTATATCAGAATAAGCCCCAACCTAAGAAATAGTAAAGAAATAATTAAAGCATTTTCCGTTTGAAAAGAGTTGCTCCGAACTTAATCTTATTCCTTAATGTTACGTGAAAACAGACTAAAAAGACTTAGGTCACTACTCACAATTAAGAAGTGTATCAAATTTAGATCAAAAGCAAATATGTTATTATTTTTAATGCTTGCGTCCGTAACTTTTAAGCATTTTAATTATCTTGCGTTATTATACAATTGTTATTTTTAATGGAATTGTTTTCAAGTGATTAATCGTTTTCAAAGATGCTGTAAGCTGCAAAATTTAATTAAGATCTGTTCTTTTCTCCTTTTTTAAACAAATGAGCTTTATCTTGCAATTCTGAAGAAAAGTTCTTATATTTGTGTAGCAAATTTGAAAATTGTACGGTTTTGCCTCCAAAAGGAATGTAACTAAATTTCTAAAAAATCTAAGGTGTTGGTACGTATTTCTTATTTTTAAAAGAAATCAAATAATTTTTAAATGTTATGTTATATGAATACATTTTATATGAATATATATACACCTGAAGAAAACGATCTGATGTTTTCTCTTAAATATTATACGATATCTGGACAATTGAAACATATTGAAATATCTTCGGATATAATGTTTTGATTTATAAGAATTCTAATAGTGATCATTTTATATGTTTCATGTACTTATATCATTTTTATAAGCAAATTTAAACAAAAATTGGCGCTTAGTATTTATTTTAATATTTTTGACAAATTCAAAAATTACTTATTTGTGTGAGAAAAAACTGGTTCTTAAAAATTATTTAGGAAAAAATAAGTGAAGTAAAAAGATATTAGAAATTTTTAAACACAGATTAATATGAAAGAGGATGATATTTAAATTACATATGTATTTTTATAAAAATATAATGGAAAAGCGGATTAAAAGGCAAATTTATGTACACATATAAAAAAATTAGTCTAACATATTTTAGTACTCAAAATAAGGGAGAAGGTGTTTTTTAAAATTTTTATGTAACTTAATTAAATTTAAAAGTTTTTTTGTGAAAAATACTTAACTATTCAAAAAAAATTATTAGCTTAGTGAGAAATATATCCCAATTTTTCTTAGAATTATGAATCCGAAAAAAATTCTTATATCTATTCCCTTAATAAAATAAGAATATGCGATATTAACATTGAAATTTTTTCCACATAAATTATTTCACAGGTTGTAGCCTTTTCTCTAACATCAGAAGACAGTCATAAAAAATTAGGGAAATTACAATAAAGGGTCTTTATGATGATGTAGCCCAAAATTCAGAATTTTCTACGCCAATATCATGATAAAAATAACAAAAAAAAATTTTTAAGTTTCACTTTTCTTTAGAAATTTTTACGCGCGCATGCAAACAGGGCTGACTAATGTTCGATACTACAAATATATACAAATGTAACGAATGTATATTTCAAAGTAAGCACGTGATCTTCACCTCTAGACTTCCTTTAAAAAATACCCCATTATTCGTAACTAAACTGACCTTTACATGAGCACGAAAACAAACACATACTTTCCGCCTTGGTCAGAATCGGTGAATTCTCCCGTCGGCAATAGATAAGATATTAAACAAAACTAATTCGTTATCTTGTCGTAATCGATGAACCGACGGGGGCGTAAGGGACGGCGCCCCTAAGACGCCCTCCTTTTTCTCAAGACGCGACGCTCCGCTCCGTCGTCATAGAAACCAGAGGCTCGTCCCTCTTCTCCTCCCTCTTCCCATTCAATGCCAAGCAGACTTTCTTTCAAATGTCATTATTCACTTGCCCTCTCAATTAATTTCTCACCTCGGATCTAGATTTCAAAATGAGTGCTCTTCAGTGATGATAGTAATCAAAAAATATCCCAGTCGCATTGCAACTAAGAATGTGGTTTACGCGACGTAACTTTCAGTAACTTTTAGGGTGTTAAAAATACATATACTTCCGCGCTTTTCTTTCCTTTCTTTCTTTTTTTTCTTTTTTCCTTTTGATTTATTTATAAATTTTCCTTTTTATGATGGGGATATGTTGTTAGTTTTTCAGTGTTAAAAAAATTACATTTTCGTATGAAAATGGTTACATAATCGTATTGATAAAGGAATATAGTGGAATATTCTATTCACAAAGTACTTTATTGTTTACTGTATAAAATTTAATGAAGACCAGTGGCTGAGTGGTAGTGTATCGCGCTTCCATCCCACAGGCTCTGGGTTCAAATCCCGGGATGGGCAAGGTCGACTCAGTCTTTCCTCCCTTCAGTGGGTCGATAATATGAGTACTAAGCTTGCTTAGGAACTGAACACGGGGGCTTCGCGTCAGACTGACTACCTGACCGAAACGTATGCACATGCACCCCAGCGCGTTAGATCACGAAAGCTGAGATAGGCACAGCAGGACTTGGCCCTCATGGGCTGTTGCGCCACTGAGTTCATTTACATAAAACTTAATAACATGCAAATAATTATTTCTGTACAGGAATGCGTTAAAAGAGCAGTGCTTAAAAATATTTGGCTTATACACACATTTCTTAGGATCCTTTCAGTAGCGTAACGTACACCCCCGCATCGCGAGGGGGGGCAAAGCCTGACTGCCACCTGGTACCTACCTTTTGTAAAATCCAACTTGGGGGCTAACAACCTGACTTTGCAGGGGGGCCGAAGTGGTTTCCGTTACGCCACTGGATCCTTTGAGATACTTTTGTTGTTATCAGTAGCGCGTGACTATGCAGTGTCGTTCTTAATGGTATCTATTGGAGGTTCTTAATTTACTTTATTATTATAAAAACAATTTAAATGTTTTTTCTTTAATTTCCACCATGTTTCAACTTTTTAGAAACAGCATTCGCATCTCTTTCGTTCCCCTCCCCCCACAAGGAATTATACGTTCTCGAATGATTTACATTTATTTAAATAAGTCGTAATTAGTATCCTCTCTCTTACAACCCATTACAAAATATATATTTCATAAAAGAAATGAAGCCTCTTTGTTAATTTTATGAATTATATAAACAAAGGTATAGTTTAACAGAAACAGTTTAATTTTGGAAATAAATTAATCATAATTTATTCTAAACACAAGCGTAACTATTGAAATAATATGAAATTCTTTCCTATTGGTTAAGTAACGGTTAATTGTGGACACATTTATAAAACTTATTACATTACTGAATTACCATTTAAAGTAAAGAATTCAAGTATAAACCTTTAGTATAAGACTTGTCAGGGGCGTAGCTCTCACCGTATCAGCCGTATAAATGATACGGGGCCCCCAAGGTACTATGGCACTAACGTGTGTGAATAAAACTCGTGAAATGTTAGTAATACTCCCATTAAAAAAGTACCAATTTCCAAAAAAGGACCCCCAAGTATTTTTGATTCAGAGCCCACTTGAGACTAGCTATGCCAGTGACTTAAATCCATTTATTACCTGCATATTTTATTAGATATACATACAAGACCATTCTCGATTTTATAACTTTACTCTTGCTACTCAACGCTTTTTGTAAAGTTAAACCTTTGAAGTAAAAAAAAGACACATTATTTAAGAAAAGTGTTCAGATATATTGCCTCATTAAAAATGCTGCTTATATTTAACTATTAGCAGAGCTTAGCATGTCTTCCAAAACTCTACAGAATATAGATATCACTGTATGTTAGAAGTCAATTTGAAACTTGAAAGAAGAATTATTTTTTTCAAGTCACGCAAAGCTATTCGCTCTCCAATTTACTTTTAAACGAAGTTGTTAAATTAGTTCATATTAATTTACTTGTACTAAGGTTGAACCAGTTCTAAATAAATATAGCATAAAGAAATAAGTATGTTTGATTTTGTACCATAAATAGTTCTATAAGTATTTCTATTATATTCTAAATGAGTTGACACTCGTTGAAAAGTTCTTAATTGTACTCGAGATTATCTGAAAAAAATGGTTGACATAAAAATCTTTAATTTTCAAGGAGAAAAGTAAATATATCCCTTGTTGTGCATCTTTAGAAAAAAATGATTGTTTAAGACTGTTAGCGTGTTTACTGATCGAACAAAGGTAATTAGTTTTTTAATAATGAAAATAAAGTAAGTGGAGCATATATATATAAATTAGACATTTATTAATCGATTAAATTAATAACAAATGAATACAAAATTTCATAATAATTGTCTGTCAAGATTCAAGTATGTATTTAAATATAAATATGTAATTAAAAAGGTCTTAAAAATAATTGTCAGATGGGTTGATTACTCATTATAGTAGCACTTCAAAGCAGACCTAGACAATCAGTTATGGTCCCAGTAATTTTGAGCCTCAGTCATGTGGCGATGACAACACTTGAACTAGCTCCCCATTCTCTAAACCGTCTCACCGCAGCAACGTAAGGACTTTCAGCTAAGACAGATTTAATGTACACCCAGTGGCGTAACGGAGAATATTAGGGCCCCTGCAAAGTCAGATTTAGCCTTTAAAGTTTTACAAATTGGTTAAATACGTTCCTGGCGTCAGTCAGGCTTTGAACCCCCTAGAATCCTGCCCCTCCCCGCGATGCGGAGGTTTGCGGGGTTGTACGTTACGCCACTGTGTACACCAGTCGTTCTATATTGTAGTGACTGACGCACGTCGTGCATAATTAGTGAGAATGATTTATCAGTGTGAATCCGTTAGTTTGAGTACATACATATAAGTATATATAAATTCACATACATATAAGTATATATAAATGTGCATATATATTAGTTTATATACTACATTTAATTTATTTTATAACAGTATATGAATTAGATGTATTTTGGAGAAAAAATAAGGAAAAGGCTTATTTAAATTGCGTTTCTATGAATCCTCACATTTCATTGAAATACGAAGATTCTGAGAAACTGTTTCTAAATATAGAATTCACTGACATTCCATGTGTTCCAAGAACACGAGAATCACCGGACTTTCATTCACATCTGCTTATCCAATGGGCGTGTAGCGATACAAAACTTTCTAAAAACCTCTGAGAAAAGCTTACGATTTTCTCGTACCTTTTCGCTTGCGTCAGACATTCATTCAAGCCAACTCGTCAATATCTACATTCTGGGAGACAAAGTTAGTAAAAGAGATAAAAAGTAAAAAAAAATTAAATATGTTTTCAACCAATTTGGAGTCAAAACCAATCGATTTATCGCCGTTTGACGTCACACTCGAGGAATCGATGAGTTCTGACGTCATGGAAAAGGGTTGTGACGTCAGAGGCCTCCAGCAAGGTCGTCGAGTTCTACTTTGTGAATGCTCCTATGACGTCACAGAGAAGTTTTATCGTAGCACACGCTAGAGGGGACGGAAAAGGGGGAGAGAACAAAAAGAACAACAAAAAAGCAGTGAAATATGAGCATTCTGAGTTTAACAATGAAATACTCAGACGCCATTTTGTAACAGGGAGAAAAGTTTTAAATCACGTTCCCTTTTTCATTAATAGTTTGAAGAACAAATTACTTCAGTGAACTTTTTAATCAAAAAAGAAATTCTTCTCCAGGGAGTGTTCATTAAGTGATGTAATGATGTCTATATACGTACGTGATTGTGTTTTATCAGAAGATTCTAACACATCATTTAGAATTTAGTGATAAAGCAATTTTTTTACAATCTAAAGACGTGAGGTTTTCTTTAAATTAATTAAAACTTTAAATTTCTCTGGAGTTTGGCTTCTCTGTTTCGTTACGTTTCTAAGTCTCCTAAAACATGTTTTACGTGTATAGAAATAAAAAAAAATTTTTGAATAAAAAGTCATATCCATTTTACTCGGAAAGAAATAGAACTTTATCCCAGAAAACAATGAAAAATTCCGAATCTGTGTTCTCTTAAATAATATTGGACATTCAGTTACATTTAACAATTGGTTACAGAATTAGAAATAACTTCAGTTTAATGCCAAAAATTAATACTTACTGTCTTTTTCTAACTTAAACTTACTCTTATAAAATAAAATAATTTGATAAACAGCTTAATTTACTTATGCCTATTCATAATACTTGACTTGGAAGGATATTGTTTGATGAAAAATTATTACCTTAGATAATTTATTATATCAAAATACTCGACATCATACCAAGACATTTGGATGATATCATGCTATTACATGATACATAGTATCATGTATTTATAGGTCATGTTATGATATAGTATGAAGCATTATGCTACACTTAAAATAAATGCATCACGTCATGTACGGAAATGGTACAAGTCTCTTTGCTTAAAAATATAAGTGATACATGATGGCAACATATCACGATAGGAATTTTCAATGCTAAAAGATTGGAAAAAAATTATAATCTATAACTCCTTGTTATACACAGTAAGTAAAGAAGCATACTTATAAATTAACAGCTGATCAAAAACTCCAAAAATATTTTCTTACTAATTAGTACTTTAAACATATACTAATAATAAAATATACATCGTTGTTGTAAAAAATTAGATTAAATATTGATCTGACAAATGCTTATTAAAGTGGATAAATAAAAAATAAAAAGAGTTTTTTTTTCTTTCGAGTACTTGTTGAAAAAAGTGTATTGTGTTTCTTAACTATGTAATAAAATTTATTTATTTAAAATTTATATTTCATTTAACTGAACAGTCATATTACAAGTATTCAGTAAAATACCACTCAATCAAATCTCTACGCAAGTATGCATTTTTGACGAGATTATTGATACCAGTGGCGCACAAAAGGGGGTGTCCTAGGGGTCCGGACACTCCCTAAAGCCCTTGTTTTTTTTCGATTTATGATAATCCTATATATATATAACACGTAAAATTTAATTAAGTACTTGTTATTAACAATTTATTTTATTAATTAATGCTAATTATTAATTCAATAATTTATTTTTTACTGTTTTTTGTTAACAAAAACGACAAAATCAGAAGAATCAATTGGTTTGTTTTGAAATATGATACGAGTTGGGGGACTTTTGACCATGGCCCCCCACCCCTTGAAAAAATTTTGTGTGCGCAACTGATTTATACTTATGTGGAATATCTTATATTGCCGAACTCGTGACCAGCGTGTCATGAGTTCTAGGTGCCCTGCCCTGTAGAGGGACTGATGCGCACAAAATCTGTCGAGGTCAACGTTCTCCCGTTGTCGTGGTGTAGTAGTTCGAAGAGTGGGATCCTCGTCAATTGACCATGGTTCAAAATAGCGAGGTCCGTCGCCAATACCTCTCGTGTTGCTTTATAGTGCGACGTTAATAAGCACTCACTCACCCTGCATCGTTGCTTCTTTGTAAAGTAATACGCCTAACGGGAAAACTAGTTCTACAGAAGAATGATGAAAAGCTATGATAGTGAAAAGATTAATGTTGATGGATCTTTCCGAATTTCAGTATCAACTTAAAATTTCTTAGTTTTTGTTTTAGCTATACTATTAGAATTTATTTATTTCATATTTTATCACTTTCTGTATATAATCAATCTTCTATAAATAATGCTTAAATCTAAATACATCCTCATTAATTTTGGAACGATTTTTTTACTAAAGTAGATTATAATATGAGAAAAAGTTATAGTGCGATATTGAATATAAATTATATTTCAGAATCTTTTAGCTACACAATTCAAAGTTTATTCATAACCTGGATTCCGCCGATCAAAGAATCAAAA
This sequence comes from Trichonephila clavata, assembly GCA_019973975.1. Taxonomy (NCBI): domain Eukaryota; kingdom Metazoa; phylum Arthropoda; class Arachnida; order Araneae; family Nephilidae; genus Trichonephila; species Trichonephila clavata. The sequence goes on from BMAO01029295.1 coordinate 18,895, forward strand.
TAACACTAAAAATAGATCATCTTGAGTATAATAAAATAAAAATACTTAATTTATTAAATTAAATTGAAATATTTTAAATAAATAATACAAAAGAAATTTATTTATGTCCTATGCTGATCTAAATATTAAAGTAAAAAATGTTTGTTTGCTTTTAAATTTAGTAATCATTTCTTTCATAATTATTTTATTTGAAAGAACTTGTCTGTGATGCCTGTCAGGAATTACAAGAAATAAACTTTATTTTTTGTTCTATTTTATTAACGTAAATAATAACTCTATTTTGTATGTACACACAATATTTTTAATATTAATTTTAAAAATTATGCAAAAAGAAAGAATTAGTTCTCACAATAATTATATCAAGTTACTTAAACTTCTCAAAAAGGAAAAATGCGATCATTTTAATTGATTATTGAAAATAGATATTCTGAATTTTTCTCATGTCAAAAAATGTGCTACAAGTGAAAGAAAGCTTCTTTTAATTCATGCTCACTCACACATAGTTAAATTTTAAATTTGCTTGTCCACATTACTCTTTTTAGCATTTAATTTTCTAAACACTGTAGAAGTTTTAATTTAATGCGTGACTCTTTCATTTCTTTCTTACTCCCTCACTCCTGTTCAATCACTTCTTTTGTTTGTGAGCATGCAACAATGCTTAATCAACAAAAACTCCGCTAAATCACGCAACGTTCTTTTTGTAATCTCGTCTTAAAAATTAGTTTTGCTTCTATGTAGTTTCTTTGTTAAAAAGTAATTTTTTAGAGCAAATTGTGAATAAATTTTGTCATTATACTATTTTTTGAATGAATGCCATTCTACATTCCAAAATAAATTTTATCACGCACTTCAGAGATTTTTTTTCTTTCTTGCATATTTCGCAGAATAAAACACTGATAATTTGATTCTTTCGTCTTAAACTCTTTTTTCTGACCAACAACTAAATTTTTAAGCCTAATTGTGTCCTTAAGCACGTGTCAGTTAACATGTAATAATGTCATTAATTAAGCAACGATGTAAAGGTACAACAAAATTATCAAATAAAATAGATAAACCAAAAGCTGTTGATTGTTTATAGGGAGGACTTAAACTGGAATATTTTCTAGTACCAAAAAAATCCTCCCAAAAATTTATATAAATTTTTGCTTATAATATAATAAAAGCGCTCCTTAAAAGGCATCTTTATAATTTAGAAAAATCGATATGTAAAGCAATTTGAGCCTCTACATATAAAATTAAATATCCACTTGATGTTACAGCACCAAAAATATTATCTAACTTTAGTCCGGAAATATATCATTTAAACTTAAGTAATCATATTTTTTAAAAACAATTTCTGTGATATCACATACAAAATGCATACGTAAAAATTTTTTTAAAAAATAAGCCTTGTATTTTAAATATTTTACAATTATAAATATAATAAGTGAACTTATCGTGAAGTTCTACAAATTAAGATTGTGGACAATTTCTTTGATTTTTAAATAGTAGTAAATGTTTTTCTTCATTATGATACATCTCATATGAAAATCTAAACAATGCTATTTAATATTCGTATTACAAAATACAGTAATAGCACAAGTTTACTATTATTATTACTGTATTACAAGCAATTGCATAAACTTTTGTAGTAAAATTTAAGTTATCTATGTGTACTGTAAACTACTCCACTGACCATTAAAATTATTATACAACAAAGACTCTACGCTAACTTCAAATTTGCATGAAAGATTGAAAGATACAACATTGTAGGATTTTCTCTGAACATTTCTATATTATTTGAACAACGCAGAGAGGAGTAATGCCATCTACATTCTACATAAAAGGGAAGATTGAACAGTGGGTTTCTCATTCGGACGCAAGATATTGTGTAAAAGTCCTCGTGCCTCGAATAATACGTAAGAATTTTTGCTAGCATATTCTGAAATTTGTCCGTGGCAGGATCGGGGCTTTCAAACACTATTGTTTATCATTCTTCGATATTGCAATTCACGTTGGTCGTAGTCACATGACTCTCATGTTAATATGAAATCAATAGGTCTGGAAAAACCAAAGTATAAAATGTCATTCGGAATCTAGGAGTAGTTTTACTTCTTTAAAACGAATATTTGAATCGTCATCCTCAATTTATGAAATACGCATAAAAATGCTTTTCGGATTATAGAGTTCTGAAGAAATTTTACTTGGGATATTCTTTTCAGAAATACAATAGAAGTATCCAGAATATATCGCATACTCAAGTTGACAATCGCTACTGAAACCATTTTGCAAATAGAAGAATGTTTTTTTCCCAGTTGTGAGGAAAAAGATCAATCCAGTACTTGGACAAGTCATAAACTTTTTTATATCGAAAGACCTCAGTATGATATTTGCAATATAATATTTTCGCTATTCCACACGATTGTTTTGGGGGAATCAATATTCGCTCCTATTCTTCAATTTTAACATCGCTGATCCCTATGAACTGGTAGCATTAATCACTAAGCAACTTCGATGAAGTAATATAGGAAAATATTTATGGAAAATATTCCGTAGTAGCTAGATAACATTGTTTTGATAATAAAAGGGGGGAGGATGAATAATAATACGTTTGAAAAAAGAATTTTTATCCTGAAGAGTGTTTAAACTCATTCTGAAAGCCGTACTTGATGATTCACTAAATCGCATGTTGCTTTAATTTCGTAGCAATTAATATCTCATTCTTGATCTAGATTCTAATAAAAGGCGATGCATATTTACTCTCCTTCACTGTAATTTCCTTATTAATCTTCGTTATGGTTAGATTTTAATATTGCTGTTAGTGGGAAAATTTGGTCTGGGTATTTAAAAATCTGTGAAATTGCCTGTTGATTCAGATAAGAATCTTTGTCATGACCAGTAGCGCTTTTTAACCTAACTTTATTACATTTTCATTCACTGTGTACTTTTCAATGAGAAAAGTCATGTTTTTAAAGAACTTCAGGTCACGAACAAAATGTTATTTTGCAACCTTTAATATGACTAATGTACGACTCTCGTGTCATTGGCTCGTGGGATCTTTAAATAAATTTAGAGGTTTTCTTTAGATATCTGTAACATAACAATTGAGAAATCATAATCCGACTGTTTAATGATGTTTAAGAATTTAAGTATAGGTATATTCAACATAAAGTTTGCTCGCGATATTCAGCAGCCTCATATTTAAAGACATGGTCACCAATTTTAAAGAGAAATAGAGATGTATCTAGGTCTGTATTTTCAAAGACAAAGATTTAAAAATTAGAGAAGTCTCGGTACTTTTTCGTTTCGCTGGCGCAAGAGATAAAGTCGCCAAAAATGATACTGCCGACGCCAAATGGAATATTCCCACTGGTAACGATTTACCACCACATTTTCAAAAGAAGTCTCTGTATTTTCTTATCAGCAACGACTTTTTCATAATACATCCAAAATAGAAGAAAAACCAATGAGAACAAACATTTTTTTATGTGCATATTGTGTGTTGTCGCCAATAAAACCTGTTTTCAAGATTTGGGTGTGGGTGAAACTGAAAAATAATTGAGATCTCTTAATATTTTTCGTTTTCACTACTAAAGATAAAGAAACCGTTGTACCTTCAATAGATAAAGGGTTTTATATAGTAAAATATAATGCAATGACGTTGTTTACATACAGCTTCAAAAAATGTGTAATCGTAATTTCACATGCTTTAATTATTAATACTTGATCATTCTTAATCAAATGTTTATTATTTTTTCTCAAAGTGTATTATTTGAGACGTTATATTAATATTTATTGATTAATAAAATACATGCGAAACATCCAAAATATTTTTTAATTATTAGCTTTTGTAATTGTTATACACAATCAAATGTAACAATTTAAAGCAAGCATATATTTATTAATTGTAACAGAATACGATAAATAAAAACTCAAACTCGTAAACTTAAACTTGAGCTATTCAGCTATTGTTTTAAATTAAAAAGTGTATACAGCTTCAAATAAATCTTCTCTGCAAATTTGTTTCAATTTAAATTCTAAAGTTTATTTTAATTTAGAAAATTATTTTATTTTATTGATTTTGTATGTCAATATTTTACATATATAATTCTAATTAATTTGTTCTATTCAGTTCAAATTTTAATAAACATTTAAATTTACATTTTAGATTTGTTAAGAGCAAAGAACATTTGTTTTGATTGAGACCAGCGTGATATATTTATTTATCTTATATCTATTATGTTTTATTTTAACTTACCGTACAGTATTATAAAAAAAATTATTATGTTAAACGTAAAGCTGTATAGATTTGTTAATTATTTTAATTATTCGAAATTTATAATATTTAAGCCTAAAATTTATTCTAAATTAAACAAGCTAAATGGTTTTTAATTTTCTGTTTGTTAACATAATGGCTTAATTTTTTTTATTTATATATACATATACGTTGGAAACATATTTGAATCGTAAAAACCTTTTCTAGCAACAATACATAATTAGTTTTATGAAAACAGAGAATTTCAAAGATGTTTTTTCTGTAACTTGTAAGTTATTAAAATCTCTTCGCTATAAATCAGAAAGAAACGGGGTCTCTATACAACGCTATTTCACATTATCATAATGCGTCGTGTCACTCAATTTTGTGAATATTCAATGTATACTTTCGCTTTATCAGAAAAATAAATGGAATTTTTTCCTTGGTAACTAAAATAGAAAAATATCGATGTTACTTTCCTATTTTTGTCTTGTAACTAAGCAAAAAAAAGGACGGTTTTGTTACATTTCTTCATTTTTTTCCAACTAAAAAACTTCCTTAATAACCATCTCTCTCTATATTTCCATTTTACTCCAAAAACAATATCCTAAATTAATAAGAAAGCATCGTTCTTTGTAATCAATAAACACAACACATTGTTTTAGTATTCAATAGAAAAACAAATATTCATTCTTCAATAAACATGTATATTAATTTAAACACCTATACTTTCCTTTTTTACCGTTAACCTCTTTCACTGACATATAAAAAAGGGAAAAAAGAGCTATACAGACTACCCAAATTGATCCATCTACACTTGATATAGTCCTGAAGAAAACGACACAAAAACAGCATCTACCATTGCTCTAGATTCCAAATAACCGATAAAGCCTGCCTTTTTTTTTCTTACCAATGACGAACTTATTTTGCAAACGATCATTTCTAGATGAAAGAAAATGTCTGTGGAACTGAAAATACATATAAGGCATAGAATGATAGACGAACGGGAGGGGAAAAAAATAACAACAAGAAACAATCAGAGAAAACGATAAAAACCAAAAATATCATGGAAAAAGAGGGGGGCAAGAAAAATTACCAGAGGGGAATACCAGTGATAAGGGCAGCCCCTCTAACAACGGAGTTTGGCAGATGATCAAAAAATGAGCTTTGGTAAGAGTTCGCGCTGGTATTTTTCTTTTCTTTGGTTTCCTTTTTTCCTTTCCTCTCTCTTTTAGTTTTTAGCTGATATCAGAGTCTTTTGTTCGTTCCAAGTTATGGGCACAGGCGTTCGAATTATCATCTGGACGGTGCAGAATGTCCTAGAATGTTGCTTTTTTTCCTTCTAGCATCTTATTTCACGATCATTGTTTGATACCAATTCTCTTTTTCATTCGGTGGTATCCATGGCATGCCTGGAATATTAATGTGGAAAAGGATTCCTGTATTTGGTCCTTGAGAGATTTTGTTATATATACCAAACCTAAATTGTGTCACGTCATGTATTTACAGTAAAGACGTTCGATCAGTTGCCTTATGTGTTTAGTTAAGATAAGTAGGTATGAATTACCTTTCAGGTTTTAAGACTTTCTTGTTATACGTTTCACTATTACGAGAGATGATCAGAAAAAAATGTTACAAGCAACAGCATTTAAAAACTACACATTGTGAAGAAATTTTGTTTCCCCAGAATTGAGAAAAATGGCGCTACTTTTTACACTGCTGATTTGCGGGTAGGTAGGGAAAGTTCCCAGATGGTTCAGGACGATTGAAATGGCAAGACTCTTGGGAAGTTGGTCTCGTTTGGCAGTGCGAGCCGCGATTCTATTTTCATGGCACAGAATGTGTAGACAAAGAATGAGCAGACAACATGTAGCGAAATGGTGTCACTCTTTTCAACCAGGCAGATAGGATGTCGAAAACCGCAATATGACATGATGCGGCTGGCCAAATTCTTCAACTACAGAAATCAACAAGGCACGAATTGGATAACTGATTCAAAATGAACGACAAGTGAAATCTCGTCAGAGTTGGGACTAAGCTACGGTAGCGTGCAGCATATCATTTCTGATGTGCTGCGATATTGCAAAACAGTGCTGTGAAAAACATCCACCTATACCTGGCTCAATGGACAGAGACCTGATTTCTAACAAGATGGGTTAAACAAGTTGGTTCTGCGTTCTGATAAATACCTAAATAGACTTGGTGATTATGACGAAATGTGATCGGCTCGTATGCCTCTTAATTCCCTTTTGTATTTTCTGTCTATTGTTAATAAATATTTCTTTATTCGACTTTGTAACCTTTTTTATCACCCCTCGTATGTGTGTACTTTATTATGTACAAATACAGGAGAATACAGAAAATGGTTTGACGAACACGCATACGCTTATTTAATAGTGAAAGAATTTTCCCACGATTTTTCATTGGCACAAATATTTTAGATTATATAGAATATTAAATTAAAACTAGATTTTAGAGCTAATATATTAATTATTGTACTAAATGTAACGTCATTAAATACTGAAGTGTGTTATGCTCAAATGTTGGACAGGATGTTGTAAAGCTCCGTGTTATACTACCAAAAAATATCATAAAAAGCTATTAAAATCAAATTAAGACGATGCTTCTTAATGTTCACTATCTTACCATGGTTTTGTGGCCGTGGTAGCCTAGTGGTTATGGTCACAAGTTTGTTGCCGGTATTGTCGTGGTTTTGAATCCTGATCCCATTGAAGACTCGCCGTGTAGAGAGGGTCGATGCGCGTTAAATCTGTCGAGGTTCAATACCCTCCCGTTGGTATAGTGTAGTAATTAGTAGAGGGTATGCTAGCTCACGTGTCGCCCTCGCTTCTTGACCTAGGTTCAAAATTATTAGGTCTGTCGCCAATAGCCCTAGTGTTGCTTTAAAGTGGAACATTAATGTATCTCTCACTTTTTCTCGTTAGCCATGATTTAAAACTGAAAAGCATATAAAAAGTATTGAATGAACTTTAAATCAAGCAGAAATATGTATTCCAAGTAGATAACTTTAAGTAATAATAATTGCATTTCGATTGTGTTTTCTGTTAAATTTCATATTTGAATTGATACGGGGTGAATTCTTAGTTAGCTGTAAGTAGTTGCTTTCAGCCATCCAGAAAAAATTATTATTCATTATTAGTATTAAGTTATCCAGAATCAGTTTTTTCTAAAGTAATTAAATAAAATGTTTCAAACTCTAGTACATTTTTGATTAGTGACAGGCATACTTTATTTTGAATTTCTGTGACACGATGTGGCACAATTCTCAAATTCAAGCTTAAAAAATGCGTCAAAATGTTTTTTTAATGCTTTGATTTCTGGGGATGGGAGGTGGAAAGTGCTATGGATTAAAAAAAATCCCGTTTTTAAATTTTTCGAACTACAGACTTTTAAATTTGGGGAACATGTTTCTTTTGTTGAATAAAGATCCGCTAAGAACAGATTTTTCGGAAATTGTTTACCATACTGACGAAAAAGGTAATAATTATATATTTGAATTAGAAATTTATTCATTAACTAACCTGAATATTTATTTTACTACGCTATTGTATTTGCTGAATCATTCTTTCATTGGGGTTTAATTTGCAATTTACTTTGAATTATTTAAATTATTTATTAAATTTTGAGTTAATGAAAAAAAATTTTTACTTTTATTTCGATTATTATATTTTTTTATTTCACCCATAGAAGAATGAATTTTCCAGCTAGTTTCATGATATATGAATAGTAAAATATTTTTAATTTATGTTTTATTGTGATTTGTGTGTATGAGGAAAGGGAATAATATTTATTCATGAGAATAAATTTGCGTTTATAACATTACTTAACGGATAAAATAACCAACATTTTGCACAAATTCTGTACGAGTATTCTATATCAGGGGGTCTGCAAACCGCATGTGGCTCTTTATATTTCTCCCTCTATGTATTATCAAAAATAAAAATAATTATGTCTTCTCTCCTTACCTTTATAATCATTTATTGAAAAAATTCACTAGCATTTACATAAACATTTAAACATCTGACGTCTGATCTTTACTTCAATACTGAATTATATCAATTCTGTATTAAATTTTACAAAGCTTATTACAGATCAGTGAAAATATCAGAATTACAGTGAAATATATTTAACACGAAAATGGTTAAGACGACCAATCGGTTAACACGAAATAATACAATGGTTCCGACAAACTATTATGTATTTTCCTGTATTATTTTTTTCTTAACACAAACAAAAATCACTTAAAATGAAAAGTTTTCCTTCACTTAATGAAATGTTTGACAAAGTTTCTGTATTATTGGACTGTATTGCTGAATCAGCGGAAGAATTCGCTGTAGTAGAAGAGGATAATGTGTACAGCCCCAATTATGGCAAACGAAGACATTTTAGAGTTTGTTCAAAGTTCAAAAAAAATTATTGATGCAGATTCTGACAACGAAAATGAAATGAATAATGCAGCTCCTGTTCCCACGTCATCCGAAATAAGGAACATCATGAAAAGTATGCGCAGTTATTTAGTCATGTATTCTAATGGTGAAATAAATAACAAAATAGATGATATCGAACAATTTTTTGATAATTTGAGACTAAAAAAGGCAATAGAAAGAAAAAACACACACTATTTTCCAAAAAACTCATAAATATTTTTGTTTTTTCAAAAACTTGAGAATTTTGTATTAAATTTCATTAAGTTATTGTGAATGTTTTGTTTCACTGGTCCTTATTTTCCGTGCATATCATACAGATTTATGTAAATAAAATGTACTCTAATAAACTTAATTTTGTTGAATATATGTTTCTTTGCAATATCCTTTAACACGAAATTCTTTTTACACGCAAAAATATTTCAGTCCCCTCAGTTTTCGTGTTAAAACGATTTTCACTGTAGTTTCAAATTAGTAAATCTTCAATTGAGTGGTAAAAATACC